>CAWWDY010000285.1:0-36953 GCA_963942605.1 Poecilus cupreus
CGGCGATTTATGAGAAATGACGATAAAATTGCTGTTTTAAACTAGCAAAAACATAGAAAAACGCTGTTTTGAACTATTCAAACTGACAAATTCATGTTTCTTTCGTGCGAAACGGCGATTTATGAGAAATGACGATAAAATTGCTGTTTTAAACTTGCAAAAACATAGAAAAACGCTGTTTTCAACTATTCAAACTGATAAATTCATGTTTCCTTCGTGCGAAACGGCGATTTATGAGAAATGACGATAAAATTACTGTTTTAAACTTGCAAAAACATAGAAAAACGCTGTTTTGAACTATTCAAACTGACAAATTCATGTTTCTTTCGTGCGAAACGGCAATTTATGAGGAATGACGATAAAATAGCTGTTTTAAACTTGCAAAAACATAGAAAAACGCTGTTTTCAACTATTCACACTGATAAATTCATGTTTCTTTCGTGCGAAACGGCGATTTATAAGAAATGACGATAAAATTGCTGTTTTAAACTTGCAAAAACATAGAAAAACGCTGTTTTGAACTATTCAAACTGACAAATTCATGTTTTTTTCGTGTAAAACGGCGATTTATGAGAAATGACGATAAAATTGCTGTTTTAAACTTGCAAAAACATAGAAAAACGCTGTTTTGAAATATTCAAACTGACAAATTCATGTTTCTTTCGTGCGAAACGGCAACTTATGAGAAATGACGATAAAATTGCTGTTTTAAACTTGCAAAAATTTAGAAAAACGCTATTTTCAACTATTCAAACTGATAAATTCATGTTTCTTTCGTGCGAAACGGCGATTTATAAGAAATGACGATAAAATTGCTGTTTTAAACTTGCAAAACATAGAAAAACGCTGTTTTCAACTATTCAAACTGATAAATTCATGTTTCTTTCGTGCGAAACGGCGATTTATGAGAAATGACGATAAAATTGCTGTTTTAAACTTGCAAAAACATAGAAAAACGCTGTTTTGAACTATTCAAACTGACAAATTTCTGTTTTTTTCGGGTGAAACGGCGATTTATGAGAAATGACTATAAAATTGCTGTTTTAAACTTGCAAAAACATAGAAGAACGCTGTTTTGAACTATTCAAACTGACAAATTCATGTTTTTTTCGTGTGAAACGGCGATTTATGAGAAATGACGATAAAATTGCTGTTTTAAACTTGCAAAAACATAGAAAAACGCTGTTTTCAACTATTCAAACTGATAAATTCATGTTTCCTTCGTGCGAAACGGCGATTTATGAGAAATGCCGAGAAAATTACTGTTTTAAACTTGCAAAAACATAGAAAAACGCTGTTTTGAACTATTCAAACTGACAATTTCATGTTTCTTTCGTGCGAAACGGCAATTTATGAGAAATGACGATAAAATTGCTGTTTTAAACTTGCAAAAACATAGAAAAACGCTGTTTTGAACTATTCAAACTGACAAATTCATGTTTCTTTCGTGTGAAACGGCGATTTATAAGAAATTACGCTAAAATTGCTGTTTTAAACTTGCAAAAACATAGAAAAACGCTGTTTTGAACTATTCAAACTGACAAATTCGTGTTTCTTTCGTGCGAAACGGCGATTTCTGAGAAATGACGATAAAATTGGTGTTTTAAACTTGCAAAAACATATAAAAACGCTGTTTGCAACTATTCAAACTGATAAATTCATGTTTCTTTCGTGCGAAACGGCGATTTATGAGAAATGACGATAAAATTGCTGTTTTAAACTTGCAAAAACATAGAAAAACGCTGTTTTCAACTATTTAAACTGATAAATTCATGTTTCTTTCGTGCGAAACGGCGATTTATGAGAAATGACGATAAACTTGCTGTTTTTAACTTGCAAAACATAGAAAAACGCTGTTTTAAACTATTCAAACTGACAAATTCATGTTTCTTTCGTGCGAAACGGCGATTTATAAGAAATGACGATAAAATTGCTGTTTTAAACTTGCAAAAACATAGAAAAACGCTGTTTTGAACTATTCAAACTGATAAATTCATGTTTTTTTCGTGTGAAACGGCGATTTATGAGAAATGACGATATAATTGCTGTTTTAAACTTGCAAAAACATAGAAAATTGCTGTTTTGAACTATTCAAACTGACAAATTCATGTTTCTTTCGTGTGAAACGGCGATTTATGAGAAATGACGATAAAATTGCTGTTTTAAACTTGCAAAAGCATAGAAAAACGCTGTTTTGAACTATTCAAACTGACAAATTCATGTTTCTTTCGTGCGAAACGGCGATTTATGAGAAATGACAATAGAATTACTGGTTTAAACTTGCAAAAACATAGAAAAACGCTGTTTTGAACTATTCAAACTGACAAATTCATGTTTCTTTCGTGCGAAACGGCGATTTATGAGAAATGAGGATAAAATTACTGTTTTAAACTTGCAAAAACATAGAAAAACGCTGTTTTGAACTATTCAAACTGACAAATTCATGTTTCTTTCGTGCGAAACGGCAATTTATGAGAAATGACGATAAAATAGCTGTTTTAAACTTGCAAAAACATAGAAAAACGCTGTTTTCAACTATTCAAACTGATAAATTCATGTTTCTTTCGTGCGAAACGGCGATTTATAAGAAATGACGATAAAATTGCTGTTTTAAACTTGCAAAAACATAGAAAAACGCTGTTTTGAACTATTCAAACTGACAAATTCATGTTTTTTTCGTGTGAAACGGCGATTTATGAGAAATGACGATAAAATTGCTGTTTTAAACTTGCAAAAACATAGAAAAACGCTGTTTTGAAATATTCAAACTGACAAATTCATGTTTCTTTCGTGCGAAACGGCAACTTATGAGAAATGACGATAAAATTGCTGTTTTAAACTTGCAAAAACTTAGAAAAACGCTGTTTTCAACTATTCAAACTGATAAATTCATGTTTCTTTCGTGCGAAACGGCGATTTATAAGAAATGACGATAAAATTGCTGTTTTAAACTTGCAAAACATAGAAAAACGCTGTTTTCAACTATTCAAACTGATAAATTCATGTTTCTTTCGTGCGAAACGGCGATTTATGAGAAATGACGATAAAATTGCTGTTTTAAACTTGCAAAAACATAGAAAAACGCTGTTTTGAACTATTCAAACTGACAAATTTCTGTTTTTTTCGGGTGAAACGGCGATTTATGAGAAATGACTATAAAATTGCTGTTTTAAACTTGCAAAAACATAGAAGAACGCTGTTTTGAACTATTCAAACTGACAAATTCATGTTTTTTTCGTGTGAAACGGCGATTTATGAGAAATGACGATAAAATTGCTGTTTTAAACTTGCAAAAACATAGAAAAACGCTGTTTTCAACTATTCAAACTGATAAATTCATGTTTCCTTCGTGCGAAACGGCGATTTATGAGAAATGACGAGAAAATTACTGTTTTAAACTTGCAAAAACATAGAAAAACGCTGTTTGCAACTATTCAAACTGATAAATTCATGTTTCTTTCGTGCGAAACGGCGATTTATGAGAAATGACGATAAAATTGCTGTTTTAAACTTGCAAAAACATAGAAAAACGCTGTTTTGAACTATTCAAACTGACAAATTCCTGTTTTTTTCGGGTGAAACGGCGATTTATGAGAAATGACGATAAAATTGCTGTTTTAAACTTGCAAAAACATAGAAAAACGCTGTTTTGAACTATTCAAACTGACAAATTCATGTTTCTTTCGTGCGAAACGGCGATTTATGAGAAATGACGATAAAATTGCTGTTTTAAACTTGCAAAAACATAGAAAAACGCTGTTTTCAACTATTCAAACTGATAAATTCATGTTTCCTTCGTGCGAAACGGCGATTTATGAGAAATGACGATAAAATTACTGTTTTAAACTTGCAAAAACATAGAAAAACGCTGTTTTGAACTATTCAAACTGACAAATTCATGTTTCTTTCGTGCGAAACGGCAATTTATGAGAAATGACGATAAAATAGCTGTTTTAAACTTGCAAAAACATAGAAAAACGCTGTTTTCAACTATTCAAACTGATAAATTCATGTTTCTTTCGTGCGAAACGGCGATTTATAAGAAATGACGATAAAATTGCTGTTTTAAACTTGCAAAAACATAGAAAAACGCTGTTTTGAACTATTCAAACTGACAAATTCATGTTTTTTTTGTGTGAAACGGCGATTTATGAGAAATGACGATAAAATTGCTGTTTTAAACTTGCAAAAACATAGAAAAACGCTGTTTTGAAATATTCAAACTGACAAATTCATGTTTCTTTCGTGCGAAACGGCAACTTATGAGAAATGACGATAAAATTGCTGTTTTAAACTTGCAAAAACTTAGAAAAACGCTGTTTTCAACTATTCAAACTGATAAATTCATGTTTCTTTCGTGCGAAACGGCGATTTATAAGAAATGACGATAAAATTGCTGTTTTAAACTTGCAAAAACCTAGAAAAACGCTGTTTTGAACTATTCAAACTGACAAATTCATGTTTTTTTCGTGTGAAACGGCGATTTATGAGAAATGACGATAAAATTGCTGTTTTAAACTTGCAAAAACATAGAAAAACGCTGTTTTGAACTATTAAAACTGACAAATTCATGTTTCTTTCGTGCGAAACGGCGATTTATGAGAAATAACGATAAAATTGCTGTTTTAAACTTGCAAAAACATAGAAAAACGCTGTTTTCAACTATTCAAACTGATAAATTCATGTTTCTTTCGTGCGAAACGGCGATTTATGAGAAATGACGATAAAATTACTGTTTTAAACTTGCAAAAACATAGAAAAACGCAGTTTTGAACTATTCAAACTGACAAATTCATGTTTCTTTCGTGCGAAACGGCAATTAATGAGAAATGACGATAAAATAGCTGTTTTAAACTTGCAAAAACATAGAAAAACGCTGTTTTGAACTATTCAAACTGATAAATTCATGTTTTTTTCGTGTAAAACGGCGATTTATGAGAAATGACGATAAAATTGCTGTTTTAAACTTGCAAAAACATAGAAAAACGCTGTTTTGAACTATTCAAACTGACAAATTCGTGTTTCTTTCGTGCGAAACGGCGATTTCTGAGAAATGACGATAAAATTGCTGTTTGAAACTTGCAAAAACTTAGAAAAACGCTGTTTTCAACTATTCAAACTGATAAATTCATGTTTCTTTCGTGCGAAACGGCGATTTATAAGAAATGACGATAAAATTGCTGTTTTAAACTTGCAAAAACATAGAAAAACGCTGTTTTGAACTATTCAAACTGACAAATTCATGTTTTTTTCGTGTGAAACGGCGATTTATGAGAAAGGACGATAAAATTGCTGTTTTAAACTTGCAAAAACATAGAAAAACGCTGTTTTGAACTATTCAAACTGACAAATTCATGTTTCTTTCGTGCGAAACGGCGATTTATGAGAAATGACGATAAAATTGCTGTTTTAAACTTGCAAAAACATAGAAAAACGCTGTTTTCAACTATTCAAACTGATAAATTCATGTTTCCTTCGTGCGAAACGGCGATTTATGAGAAATGACGATAAAATTACTGTTTTAAACTTGCAAAAACATAGAAAAACGCTGTTTTGAACTATTCAAACTGACAAATTCATGTTTCTTTCGTGCGAAACGGCAATTTATGAGAAATGACGAAAAAATAGCTGTTTTAAACTTGCAAAAACATAGAAAAACGCTGTTTTGAACTATTCAAACTGATAAATTCATGTTTTTTTCGTGTGAAACGGCGATTTATGAGAAATGACGATAAAATTGCTGTTTTAAACTTGCAAAAACATAGAAAAACGCTGTTTTGAACTATTCAAACTGACAAATTCATGTTTCTTTCGTGTGAAACGGCGATTTATGAGAAATTACGATAAAATTGCTGTTTTAAACTTGCAAAAACATAGAAAAACGCTGTTTTGAACTATTCAAACTGACAAATTCGTGTTTCTTTCGTGCGAAACGGCGATTTCTGAGAAATGACGATAAAATTGGTGTTTTAAACTTGCAAAAACATATAAAAACGCTGTTTTCAACTATTCAAACTGATAAATTCATGTTTCTTTCGTGCGAAACGGCGATTTATGAGAAATGACGATAAAATTGCTGTTTTAAACTTGCAAAAACATAGAAAAACGCTGTTTTCAACTATTTAAACTGATAAATTCATGTTTCTTTCGTGCGAAACGGCGATTTATGAGAAATGACGATAAACTTGCTTTTTTTAACTTGCAAAACATAGAAAAACGCTGTTTTAAACTATTCAAACTGACAAATTCATGTTTCTTACGTGCGAAACGGCGATTTATAAGAAATGACGATAAAATTGCAGTTTTAAACTTGCAAAAACATAGAAAAATGCTGTTTTGAACTATTCAAACTGATAAATTCATGTTTTTTTTGTGTGAAACGGCGATTTATGAGAAATGACGATAAAATTGCTGTTTTAAACTTGCAAAAACATAGAAAAACGCTGTTTTGAACTATTCAAACTGACAAATTCATGTTTCTTTCGTGTGAAACGGCGATTTATGAGAAATGACGATAAAATTGCTGTTTTAAACTTGCAAAAGCATAGAAAAACGCTGTTTTGAACTATTCAAACTGACAAATTCATGTTTCTTTCGTGCGAAACGGCGATTTATGAGAAATGACAATAAAATTACTGGTTTAAACTTGCAAAAACATAGAAAAACGCTGTTTTGAACTATTCAAACTGACAAATTCATGTTTCTTTCGTGCGAAACGGCGATTTATGAGAAATGACGATAAAATTGCTGTTTTAAACTTGCAAAAACTTAGAAAAACGCTGTTTTCAACTATTCAAACTGATAAATTCATGTTTCTTTCCTGCGAAACGGCGATTTATGAGAAATGGCGATAAAATTGCTGCTTTAAACTTGCAAAAACATAGAAAAACGCTGTTTTGAACTATTCAAACTCACAAATTCCTGTTTTATTCGGGTGAAACGGCGATTTATGAGAAATGACGATAAAATTGCTGTTTTAAACTTGCAAAAACATAGAAAAACGCTGTTTTGAACTATTCAAACTGACAAATTCATGTTTCTTTCGTGTGAAACGGCGATTTATGAGAAATGACAATAAAATTGCAGTTTTAAACTTGCAAAAACATAGAAAAACGCTGTTTTGAACTATTCAAACTGACAAATTCATGTTTCTTTCGTGCGAAACGGCGATTTATGAGAAATGACAATAAAATTGCTGTTTTAAACTTGCAAAAACATAGAAAAACGCTGTTTTGAACTATTCAAACTGACAAATTCATGTTTCTTTCGTGCGAAACGGCGATTTATGAGAAATGACTATAAAATTGCTGTTTTAAACTTGCAAAAACATAGAAAAACGCTGTTTTGAACTTTTCAAACTGACAACTTCATGTTTTTTTCGTGTGAAACGGCGATTTATGAGAAATGACGATAAAATTGCGGTTTTAAACTTGCAAAAACATAGAAAACGCTGTTTTGAAATATTCAAACTGACAAATTCATGTTTCTTTCGTGCGAAACGGCGATTAATGAGAAATGACGATAAAATTGCTGTTTTAAACTTGCAAAAACTTAGAAAAACGCTGTTTTCAACTATTCAAACTTATAAATTCATGTTTCTTACGTTCGAAACGGTGGATTTTTGTGAAATCACGAAAAATTGCTGTTTTAAACTTGCAAAAACATAGAAAAACGCTGTTTTCAACTATTCAAACTGACAAATTCATATTTCTTCCGTGCGAAACGGCGATTTATGAGAAATGACGATAAAATTGCTGTTTTAAACTTGCAAAAACATAGAAAAACGCTGTTTTGAACTATTCAAACTGACAAATTCGTGTTTCTTTTGTGCGAAACGGCGATTTATGATAAATGACGATAAAATTGGTGTTTTAAACTTGCAAAAACATAGAAAAACGCTGTTTTCAACTATTCAAACTGATAAATTCATGTTTTTTTCGTGCGAAACGGCGATTTATGAGAAATGACGATAAAATTGCTGTTTTAAACTTGCAAAAACATAGAAAAACGCTGTTTTGAACTATTCAAACTGACAAATTCATGTTTCTTTCGTGTGAAACGGCGATTTATGAGAAATGACAATAAAATTGCAGTTTTAAACTTGCAAAAACATAGAAAAACGCTGTTTTTAACTATTCAAACTGACAAATTCATGTTTCTTTCGTGCGAAACGGCGATTTATGAGAAATGACAATAAAATTGCAGTTTTAAACTTGCAAAAACATAGAAAAACGCTGTTTTGAAATATTCAAACTGACAAATTCATGTTTCTTTCGTGCGAAACGGCGATTTATGAGAAATGACAATAAAATTGCTGTTTTAAACTTGCAAAAACATAGAAAAACGCTGTTTTGAACTATTCAAACTGACAAATTCATGTTTCTTTCGTGCGAAACGGCGATTTATGAGAAATGACGATAAAATTGCTGTTTTAAACTTGACAAAACATAGAAAAACGCAGTTTTCAACTATTCAAACTGATAAATTCATGTTTCTTACGTTCGAAACGGTGGATTTTTGTGAAATCACAATAAAATTGCTGTTTTAAACTTGCAAAAACATTGAAAAACCCTGTTTTCAACTATTCAAACTGACAAATTCATATTTTTTCCGTGCGAAACGGCGGTTTATGAGATATGACAATAAAATTGCTGTTTTAAACTTGCAAAAACATAGAAAAACGCTGTTTTGAACTATTCAAACTGACAAATTCATGTTTCTTTCGTGCGAAACGGCGATTTATGAGAAATGACAATAAAATTGCTGTTTTAAACTTGCAAAACATAGAAAAACGCTGTTTTGAACTATTCAAACTGACAAATTCATGTTTCTTTCGTGCGAAACGGCGATTTATGAGAAATGACAATAAAATTGCTGTTTTAAACTTGCAAAAACATAGAAAAACGCTGTTTTGAACTATTCAAACTGACAAATTCATGTTTCTTTCATGCGAAACGGCGATTTATGAGAAATGACGGTAAAATTGCTGTTTTAAACTTGCAAAAACTTAGAAAAACGCTGTTTTCAACTATTCAAACTGATAAATTCATGTTTCTTTCGTGCAAAACGGCGATTTATGAGAAATGACGATAAAATTGCTGCTTTAAACTTGCAAAAACATAGAAAAACGCTGTTTTGAACTATTCAAACTGACAAATTCCTGTTTTTTTTCGGGTGAAACGGCGATTTATGAGAAATGACAATAAAATTGCTGTTTTAAACTTGCAAAAACATAGAAAAACGCTGTTTTGAACTATTCAAACTGACAAATTCATGTTTTTTTCGTGTGAAACGGCGATTTATGAGAAATGACGATAAAGTTGCTGTTTTAAACTTGCAAAAACATAGAAAAACGCTGTTTTGAACTATTCAAACTGACAAATTCATGTTTCTTTCGTGCGAAACGGCGATTTATGAGAAATGACAATAAAATTGCTGTTTTAAACTTGCAAAACATAGAAAAACGCTGTTTTGAACTATTCAAACTGACAAATTCATGTTTCTTTCGTGCGAAACGGCGATTTATGAGAAATGACAATAAAATTGCTGTTTTAAACTTGCAAAAACATAGAAAAACGCCGTTTTGAAATATTCAAACTGACAAATTCATGTTTCTTTCGTGCGAAACGGCGATTTATTAGAAATGACGATAAAATTGCTGTTTTAAACTTGACAAAACATAGAAAAACGCTGTTTTCAACTATTCAAACTGATAAATTCATGTTTCTTACGTTCGAAACGGTGGATTTTTGTGAAATCACAATAAAATTGCTGTTTTAAACTTGCAAAAACATTGAAAAACGCTGTTTTCAACTATTCAAACTGACAAATTCATATTTTTTCCGTGCGAAACGGCGGTTTATGAGAAATGACAATAAAATTGCTGTTTTAAACTTGCAAAAACATAGAAAAACGCTGTTTTGAACTATTCAAACTGACAAATTCATGTTTCTTTCGTGCGAAACGGCGATTTATGAGAAATGACAATAAAATTGCTGTTTTAAACTTGCAAAACATAGAAAAACGCTGTTTTGAACTATTCAAACTGACAAATTCATGTTTCTTTCGTGCGAAACGGCGATTTATGAGAAATGACATTAAAATTGCTGTTTTAAACTTGCAAAAACATAGAAAAACGCTGTTTTGAACTATTCAAACTGACAAATTCATGTTTCTTTTGTGCGAAACGGCGATTTATGAGAAATGACGGTAAAATTGCTGTTTTAAACTTACAAAACTTAGAAAAACGCTGTTTTCAACTATTCAAACTGATAAATTCATGTTTCTTTCGTGCGAAACGGCAATTTATGAGAAATGACGATAAAATTGCTGTTTTAAACTTGCAAAAACTTAGAAAAACGCTGTTTTCAACTATTCAAACTGATAAATTCATGTTTCTTTCGTGCGAAACGGCGATTTATAAGAAATGACGATAAAATTGCTGTTTTAAACTTGCAAAAACATAGAAAAACGCTGTTTTGAACTATTCAAACTGACAAATTCATGTTTTTTTCGTGTGAAACGGCGATTTATGAGAAATGACGATAAAATTGCTGTTTTAAACTTGCAAAAACATAGAAAAACACTGTTTTGAACTATTCAAACTGACAAATTCATGTTTCTTTCGTGCGAAACGGCGATTTATGAGAAATGACGATAAAATTGCTGTTTTAAACTTGCAAAAACATAGAAAAACGCTGTTTTCAACTATTCAAACTGATAAATTCATGTTTCTTTCGTGCGAAACGGCGATTTATGATAAATGACGATAAAATTACTGTTTTAAACTTGCAAAAACATAGAAAAACGCTGTTTTGAACTATTCAAACTGACAAATTCATGTTTCTTTCGTGCGAAACGGCAATTTATGAGAAATGACAATAAAATTGCTGTTTTAAACTTGCAAAACATAGAAAAACGCTGTTTTGAACTATTCAAACTGACAAATTCATGTTTCTTTCGTGCGAAACGGCGATTTATGAGAAATGACATTAAAATTGCTGTTTTAAACTTGCAAAAACATAGAAAAACGCTGTTTTGAACTATTCAAACTGACAAATTCATGTTTTTTTCGTGTGAAACGGCGATTTATGAGAAATGACGATAAAGTTGCTGTTTTAAACTTGCAAAAACATAGAAAAACGCTGTTTTGAACTATTCAAACTGACAAATTCATGTTTCTTTCGTGCGAAACGGCGATTTATGAGAAATGACAATAAAATTGCTGTTTTAAACTTGCAAAACATAGAAAAACGCTGTTTTGAACTATTCAAACTGACAAATTCATGTTTCTTTCGTGCGAAACGGCGATTTATGAGAAATGACAATAAAATTGCTGTTTTAAACTTGCAAAAACATAGAAAAACGCCGTTTTGAAATATTCAAACTGACAAATTCATGTTTCTTTCGTGCGAAACGGCGATTTATTAGAAATGACGATAAAATTGCTGTTTTAAACTTGACAAAACATAGAAAAACGCTGTTTTCAACTATTCAAACTGATAAATTCATGTTTCTTACGTTCGAAACGGTGGATTTTTGTGAAATCACAATAAAATTGCTGTTTTAAACTTGCAAAAACATTGAAAAACGCTGTTTTCAACTATTCAAACTGACAAATTCATATTTTTTCCGTGCGAAACGGCGGTTTATGAGAAATGACAATAAAATTGCTGTTTTAAACTTGCAAAAACATAGAAAAACGCTGTTTTGAACTATTCAAACTGACAAATTCATGTTTCTTTCGTGCGAAACGGCGATTTATGAGAAATGACAATAAAATTGCTGTTTTAAACTTGCAAAACATAGAAAAACGCTGTTTTGAACTATTCAAACTGACAAATTCATGTTTCTTTCGTGCGAAACGGCGATTTATGAGAAATGACATTAAAATTGCTGTTTTAAACTTGCAAAAACATAGAAAAACGCTGTTTTGAACTATTCAAACTGACAAATTCATGTTTCTTTCGTGCGAAACGGCGATTTATGAGAAATGACGGTAAAATTGCTGTTTTAAACTTACAAAACTTAGAAAAACGCTGTTTTCAACTATTCAAACTGATAAATTCATGTTTCTTTCGTGCGAAACGGCAATTTATGAGAAATGACGATAAAATTGCTGTTTTAAACTTGCAAAAACTTAGAAAAACGCTGTTTTCAACTATTCAAACTGATAAATTCATGTTTCTTTCGTGCGAAACGGCGATTTATAAGAAATGACGATAAAATTGCTGTTTTAAACTTGCAAAAACATAGAAAAACGCTGTTTTGAACTATTCAAACTGACAAATTCATGTTTTTTTCGTGTGAAACGGCGATTTATGAGAAATGACGATAAAATTGCTGTTTTAAACTTGCAAAAACATAGAAAAACACTGTTTTGAACTATTCAAACTGACAAATTCATGTTTCTTTCGTGCGAAACGGCGATTTATGAGAAATGACGATAAAATTGCTGTTTTAAACTTGCAAAAACATAGAAAAACGCTGTTTTCAACTATTCAAACTGATAAATTCATGTTTCTTTCGTGCGAAACGGCGATTTATGATAAATGACGATAAAATTACTGTTTTAAACTTGCAAAAACATAGAAAAACGCTGTTTTGAACTATTCAAACTGACAAATTCATGTTTCTTTCGTGCGAAACGGCAATTTATGAGAAATGACGATAAAATAGCTGTTTTAAACTTGCAAAAACATAGAAAAACGCTGTTTTGAACTATTCAAACTGATAAATTCATGTTTTTTTCGTGTGAAACGGCGATTTATGAGAAATGACGATAAAATTGCTGTTTTAAACTTGCAAAAACATAGAAAAACGCTGTTTTGAACTATTTAAACTGACAAATTCATGTTTCTTTCGTGTGAAACGGCGATTTATGAGAAATGACGATAAAATTGCTGTTTTAAACTTGCAAAAGCATAGAAAAACGCTGTTTTGTACTATTCAAACTGACAAATTCATGTTTCTTTCGTGCGAAACGGCGATTTATGAGAAATGACAATAAAATTACTGTTTTAAACTTGCAAAAACATAGAAAAACGCTGTTTTGAACTATTCAAACTGACAAATTCATGTTTCTTTCGTGCGAAACGGCGATTTATGAGAAATGACGATAAAATTGCTGTTTTAAACTTGCAAAAACTTAGAAAAACGCTGTTTTCAACTATTCAAACTGATAAATTCATGTTTCTTTCGTGCGAAACGGCGATTTATGAGAAATGACGATAAAATTGCTGTTTTAAACTTGCAAAAACATAGAAAAACGCTGTTTTGAACTATTCAAACTGACAAATTCCTGTTTTTTTCGGGTGAAACGGCGATTTATGAGAAATGACGATAAAATTGCTGTTTTAAACTTGCAAAAACATAGAAAAACGCTGTTTTGAACTATTCAAACTGACAAATTCATATTTCTTTCGTGCGAAACGGCGATTTATGAGAAATGACGATAAAATTGCTGTTTTAAACTTGCAAAAACATAGAAAAACGCTGTTTTGAACTATTCAAACTAACAAATTCATGTTTCTTTCGTGTGAAACGGCGATTTATGAGAAATGACAATAAAATTGCTGTTTTAAACTTGCAAAAACATAGAAAAACGCTGTTTTGAACTATTCAAACTGACAAATTCATGTTTCTTTCGTGCGAAACGGCGATTTATGAGAAATGACAATAAAATTGCTGTTTTAAACTTGCAAAAACATAGAAAAACGCTGTTTTGAACTATTCAAACTGACAAATTCATGTTTCTTTCGTGCGAAACGGCGATTTATGAGAAATGACAATAAAATTGCTGTTTTAAACTTGCAAAAACATAGAAAAACGCTGTTTTGAACTATTCAAACTGACAAATTCATGTTTCTTTCGTGCGAAACGGCGATTTATGAGAAATGAAAATAAAATTGCTGTTTTAAACTTGCAAAAACATAGAAAAACGCTGTTTTGAACTATTCAAACTGACAAATTCATGTTTCTTTCGTGCGATCCGGCGATTTATGAGAAATGACGGTAAAATTGCTGTTTTAAACTTGCAAAAACTTAGAAAAACGCTGTTTTCAAATATTCAAACTGATAAATTCATGTTTCTTTCGTGCGAAACGGCGATTTATTAAAAATGAAGATAAAATTGCTGCTTTAAACTTGCAAAAACATAGAAAAACGCTGTTTTGAACTATTCAAACTGACAAATTCCTGTTTTTTTCGGGTGAAACGGCGATTTATGAGAAATGCCGAAAAAATTGCTGTTTTAAACTTGCAAAAACATAGAAAAACGCTGTTTTGAACTATTCAAACTGACAAATTCATGTTTCTTTCGTGCGAAACGGCGATTTATGAGAAATGACAATAAAATTGCTGTTTTAAACTTGCAAAAACATAGAAAAACGCTGTTTTGAACTATTCAAACTGACAAATTCATGTTTCTTTCGTGCGAAACGGCGATTTATGAGAAATGACGATAAAATTGCTGTTTTAAACTTGATAAAACATATAAAAACGCTGTTTTCAACTATTCAAACTAAAAAATTCATGTTTCTTACGTTCGAAACGGTGGATTTTTGTGAAATCACAATAAAATTGCTGTTTTAAACTTGCAAAAACATTGAAAAACGCTGTTTTCAACTATTCAAACTGACAAATTCATATTTTTTCCGTGCGAAACGGCGGTTTATGAGAAATGACAATAAAATTGCTGTTTTAAACTTGCAAAAACATAGAAAAACGCTGTTTTGAACTATTCAAACTGACAAATTCATGTTTCTTTCGTGCGAAACGGCGATTTATAAGAAATGACAATAAAATTGCTGTTTTAAACTTGCAAAACATAGAAAAACGCAGTTTTGAACTATTCAAACTGACAAATTCATGTTTCTTTCGTGTGAAACGGCGATTTATGAGAAATGACGATAAAATTGCTGTTTTAAACTTGCAAAAACATAGAAAAACGCTGTTTTGAATTATTCAAACTGACAAATTCATGTTTCTTTCATGCGAAACGGCGATTTATGAGAAATGACGATAAAATTGCTGTTTTAAACTTGCAAAAACATAGAAAAACGCTGTTTTGAACTATTCAAACTGACAAATTCATGTTTCTTTTGTGCGAAACGGCGATTTATGAGAAATGACGATGAAATTGCTGTTTTAAACTTGCAAAAACTTAGAAAAACGCTGTTTTCAACTATTCAAACTGATAAATTCATGTTTCTTTCGTGCGAAACGGCGATTTATGAGAAATGACGATAAAATTGCTGTTTTAAACTTGCAAAAACATAGAAAAACGCTGTTTTGAACTATTTAAACTGACAAATTCATGTTTCTTTCGTGTGAAACGGCGATTTATGAGAAATGACGATAAAATTGCTGTTTTAAACTTGCAAAAGCATAGAAAAACGCTGTTTTGTACTATTCAAACTGACAAATTCATGTTTCTTTCGTGCGAAACGGCGATTTATGAGAAATGACAATAAAATTACTGTTTTAAACTTGCAAAAACATAGAAAAACGCTGTTTTGAACTATTCAAACTGACAAATTCATGTTTCTTTCGTGCGAAACGGCGATTTATGAGAAATGACGATAAAATTGCTGTTTTAAACTTGCAAAAACTTAGAAAAACGCTGTTTTCAACTATTCAAACTGATAAATTCATGTTTCTTTCGTGCGAAACGGCGATTTATGAGAAATGACGATAAAATTGCTGTTTTAAACTTGCAAAAACATAGAAAAACGCTGTTTTGAACTATTCAAACTGACAAATTCCTGTTTTTTTCGGGTGAAACGGCGATTTATGAGAAATGACGATAAAATTGCTGTTTTAAACTTGCAAAAACATAGAAAAACGCTGTTTTGAACTATTCAAACTGACAAATTCATATTTCTTTCGTGCGAAACGGCGATTTATGAGAAATGACGATAAAATTGCTGTTTTAAACTTGCAAAAACATAGAAAAACGCTGTTTTGAACTATTCAAACTAACAAATTCATGTTTCTTTCGTGTGAAACGGCGATTTATGAGAAATGACAATAAAATTGCTGTTTTAAACTTGCAAAAACATAGAAAAACGCTGTTTTGAACTATTCAAACTGACAAATTCATGTTTCTTTCGTGCGAAACGGCGATTTATGAGAAATGACAATAAAATTGCTGTTTTAAACTTGCAAAAACATAGAAAAACGCTGTTTTGAACTATTCAAACTGACAAATTCATGTTTCTTTCGTGCGAAACGGCGATTTATGAGAAATGACAATAAAATTGCTGTTTTAAACTTGCAAAAACATAGAAAAACGCTGTTTTGAACTATTCAAACTGACAAATTCATGTTTCTTTCGTGCGAAACGGCGATTTATGAGAAATGAAAATAAAATTGCTGTTTTAAACTTGCAAAAACATAGAAAAACGCTGTTTTGAACTATTCAAACTGACAAATTCATGTTTCTTTCGTGCGATCCGGCGATTTATGAGAAATGACGGTAAAATTGCTGTTTTAAACTTGCAAAAACTTAGAAAAACGCTGTTTTCAAATATTCAAACTGATAAATTCATGTTTCTTTCGTGCGAAACGGCGATTTATTAAAAATGAAGATAAAATTGCTGCTTTAAACTTGCAAAAACATAGAAAAACGCTGTTTTGAACTATTCAAACTGACAAATTCCTGTTTTTTTCGGGTGAAACGGCGATTTATGAGAAATGCCGAAAAAATTGCTGTTTTAAACTTGCAAAAACATAGAAAAACGCTGTTTTGAACTATTCAAACTGACAAATTCATGTTTCTTTCGTGCGAAACGGCGATTTATGAGAAATGACAATAAAATTGCTGTTTTAAACTTGCAAAAACATAGAAAAACGCTGTTTTGAACTATTCAAACTGACAAATTCATGTTTCTTTCGTGCGAAACGGCGATTTATGAGAAATGACGATAAAATTGCTGTTTTAAACTTGATAAAACATATAAAAACGCTGTTTTCAACTATTCAAACTAAAAAATTCATGTTTCTTACGTTCGAAACGGTGGATTTTTGTGAAATCACAATAAAATTGCTGTTTTAAACTTGCAAAAACATTGAAAAACGCTGTTTTCAACTATTCAAACTGACAAATTCATATTTTTTCCGTGCGAAACGGCGGTTTATGAGAAATGACAATAAAATTGCTGTTTTAAACTTGCAAAAACATAGAAAAACGCTGTTTTGAACTATTCAAACTGACAAATTCATGTTTCTTTCGTGCGAAACGGCGATTTATAAGAAATGACAATAAAATTGCTGTTTTAAACTTGCAAAACATAGAAAAACGCAGTTTTGAACTATTCAAACTGACAAATTCATGTTTCTTTCGTGTGAAACGGCGATTTATGAGAAATGACGATAAAATTGCTGTTTTAAACTTGCAAAAACATAGAAAAACGCTGTTTTGAATTATTCAAACTGACAAATTCATGTTTCTTTCATGCGAAACGGCGATTTATGAGAAATGACGATAAAATTGCTGTTTTAAACTTGCAAAAACATAGAAAAACGCTGTTTTGAACTATTCAAACTGACAAATTCATGTTTCTTTTGTGCGAAACGGCGATTTATGAGAAATGACGATGAAATTGCTGTTTTAAACTTGCAAAAACTTAGAAAAACGCTGTTTTCAACTATTCAAACTGATAAATTCATGTTTCTTTCGTGCGAAACGGCGATTTATGAGAAATGACGATAAAATTGCTGTTTTAAACTTGCAAAAACATAGAAAAACGCTGTTTTGAACTATTCAAACTGACAAATTCATGTTTTTTTCGTGTGAAACGGCGATTTATGAGAAATGACGATAAAATTGCTGTTTTAAACTTGCAAAAACATAGAAAAACGCTGTTTTGAACTATTCAAACTGACAAATTCATGTTTCTTTTGTGCGAAACGGCGATTTATGAGAAATGACGATAAAATTGCTGTTTTAAACTTGCAAAAACTTAGAAAAACGCTGTTTTCAACTATTCAAACTGATAAATTCATGTTTCCTTCGTGCGAAACGGCGATTTATGAGAAATGACGATAAAATTGCTGTTTTAAACTTGCAAAAACATAGAAAAACGCTGTTTTGAACTATTTAAACTGACAAATTCATGTTTATTTCGTGCGAAACGGCGATTTATGAGAAATGACGATAAAATTGCTGTTTTAAACTTGCAAAAACATAGTAAAACGCTGTTTTGAACTATTCAAACTGACAAATTCATGTTTCTTTCGTGTGAAACGGCGATTTATGAGAAATGACAATAAAATTGCTGTTTTAAACTTGCAAAAACATAGAAAAACGCTGTTTTGAACTATTCAAACTGACAAATTCATGTTTCTTTCATGCGAAACGGCGATTTATGAGAAATGACAATAAAATTGCTTTTTTAAACTTGCAAAACATAGAAAAACGCTGTTTTGAACTATTCAAACTGACAAATTCATGTTTCTTTCGTGCGAAACGGCGATTTATGAGAAATGACGATAAAATTGCTGTTTTAAACTTGACAAAACATAGAAAAACGCTGTTTTCAACTATTCAAACTGATAAATTCATGTTTCTTACGTTCGAAACGGTGGATTTTTGTGAAATCACGATAAAATTGCTGTTTTAAACTTGCAAAAACATTGAAAAACGCTGTTTTCAACTATTCAAACTGACAAATTCATGTTTTTTCAGTGCGAAACGGCGATTTATGAGAAATGACGATAAAATTGCTGTTTTAAACTTGCAAAAACATAGAAAAACGCTGTTTTGAACTATTCAAACTGACAAATTCCTGTTTCTTTCGTGCGAAACGGCGATTTATGAGAAATGACGATAAAATTGCTGTTTTAAACTTGCAAAAACATAGAAAAACGCTGTTTTGAACTATTTAAACTGACAAATTCATGTTTCTTTCGTGCGAAACGGCGATTTATGAGAAATGACGATAAAATTGCTGTTTTAAACTTGCAAAAACATAGAAAAACGCTGTTTTCAACTATTCAAACTGATAAATTCAAGTTTCTTACGTTCGAAACGGTGGATTTTTGTGAAATCACGATAAAATTGCTGTTTTAAACTTGCAAAAACATAGAAAAACGCTGTTTTGAACTATTCAAACTGACAAATTCGTGTTTCTTTCGTGCGAAACGGCGATTTATGAGAAATGACGATAAAATTGGAGTTTTAAACTTGCAAAAACATAGAAAAACGCTGTTTTCAACTATTCAAACTGATAAATTCATGTTTCTTTCGTGCAAAACGGCGATTTATGAGAAATGACGATAAATTTGCTGTTTTAAACTTACAAAAACATAGAAAAACGCTGTTTTGAACTATTCAAACTGACAAATTCATGTTTCTTTCGTGCGAAACGGAGATTTATGAGAAATGACGATAAAATTGCTGTTTTAAACTTGCAAAAACATAGAAAAACGCTGTTTTGAACTATTCAAACTGACAAATTCATGTTTATTTCGTGCGAAACGGCGATTTATGAGAAATGACGATAAAATTGCTGTTTTAAACTTGCAAAAACATAGTAAAACGCTGTTTTGAACTATTCAAACTGACAAATTCATGTTTCTTTCGTGTGAAACGGCGATTTATGAGAAATGACAATAAAATTGCTGTTTTAAACTTGCAAAAACATAGAAAAACGCTGTTTTGAACTATTCAAACTGACAAATTCATGTTTCTTTCGTGCGAAACGGCGATTTATGAGAAATGACAATAAAATTGCTGTTTTAAACTTGCAAAACATAGAAAAACGCTGTTTTGAACTATTCAAACTGACAAATTCATGTTTCTTTCGTGCGAAACGGAGATTTATGAGAAATGACGATAAAATTGCTGTTTTAAACTTGCAAAAACATAGAAAAACGCTGTTTTGAACTATTCAAACTGACAAATTCATGTTTATTTCGTGCGAAACGGCGATTTATGAGAAATGACGATAAAATTGCTGTTTTAAACTTGCAAAAACATAGTAAAACGCTGTTTTGAACTATTCAAACTGACAAATTCATGTTTCTTTCGTGTGAAACGGCGATTTATGAGAAATGACAATAAAATTGCTGTTTTAAACTTGCAAAAACATAGAAAAACGCTGTTTTGAACTATTCAAACTGACAAATTCATGTTTCTTTCGTGCGAAACGGCGATTTATGAGAAATGACAATAAAATTGCTGTTTTAAACTTGCAAAACATAGAAAAACGCTGTTTTGAACTATTCAAACTGACAAATTCATGTTTCTTTCGTGCGAAACGGCGATTTATGAGAAATGACGATAAAATTGCTGTTTTAAACTTGGCAAAACATAGAAAAACGCTGTTTTCAACTATTCAAACTGATAAATTCATGTTTCTTTCGTGCAAAACGGCGATTTATGAGAAATGACGATAAATTTGCTGTTTTAAACTTACAAAAACATAGAAAAAACGCTGTTTTGAACTATTCAAACTGACAAATTCATGTTTCTTTCGTGCGAAACGGAGATTTATGAGAAATGACGATAAAATTGCTGTTTTAAACTTGCAAAAACATAGAAAAACGCTGTTTTGAACTATTCAAACTGACAAATTCATGTTTATTTCGTGCGAAACGGCGATTTATGAGAAATGACGATAAAATTGCTGTTTTAAACTTGCAAAAACATAGTAAAACGCTGTTTTGAACTATTCAAACTGACAAATTCATGTTTCTTTCGTGTGAAACGGCGATTTATGAGAAATGACAATAAAATTGCTGTTTTAAACTTGCAAAAACATAGAAAAACGCTGTTTTGAACTATTCAAACTGACAAATTCATGTTTCTTTCGTGCGAAACGGCGATTTATGAGAAATGACAATAAAATTGCTGTTTTAAACTTGCAAAACATAGAAAAACGCTGTTTTGAACTATTCAAACTGACAAATTCATGTTTCTTTCGTGCGAAACGGCGATTTATGAGAAATGACGATAAAATTGCTGTTTTAAACTTGGCAAAACATAGAAAAACGCTGTTTTCAACTATTCAAACTGATAAATTCATGTTTCTTACGTTCGAAACGGTGGATTTTTGTGAAATCACGATAAAATTGCTGTTTTAAACTTGCAAAAACATTGAAAAACGCTGTTTTCAACTATTCAAACTGACAAATTCATGTTTTTTCAGTGCGAAACGGCGATTTATGAGAAATGACGTTAAAATTGCTGTTTTAAACTTGCAAAAACATAGAAAAACACTGTTTTGAACTATTCAAACTGACAAATTCATGTTTCTTTCGTGCGAAACGGCGATTTATGAGAAATGACGATAAAATTGCTGTTTTAAACTTGCAAAAACATAGAAAAACGCTGTTTTCAACTATTCAAACTGATAAATTCATGTTTCTTTCGTGCGAAACGGCGATTTATGATAAATGACGATAAAATTACTGTTTTAAACTTGCAAAAACATAGAAAAACGCTGTTTTGAACTATTCAAACTGACAAATTCATGTTTCTTTCGTGCGAAACGGCAATTTATGAGAAATGACGATAAAATAGCTGTTTTAAACTTGCAAAAACATAGAAAAACGCTGTTTTGAACTATTCAAACTGATAAATTCATGTTTTTTTCGTGTGAAACGGCGATTTATGAGAAATGACGATAAAATTGCTGTTTTAAACTTGCAAAAACATAGAAAAACGCTGTTTTGAACTATTTAAACTGACAAAATCATGTTTCTTTCGTGTGAAACGGCGATTTATGAGAAATGACGATAAAATTGCTGTTTTAAACTTGCAAAAGCATAGAAAAACGCTGTTTTGTACTATTTAAACTGACAAATTCATGTTTCTTTCGTGCGAAACGGCGATTTATGAGAAATGACAATAAAATTACTGTTTTAAACTTGCAAAAACATAGAAAAACGCTGTTTTGAACTATTCAAACTGACAAATTCATGTTTCTTTCGTGCGAAACGGCGATTTATGAGAAATGACGATAAAATTGCTGTTTTAAACTTGCAAAAACTTAGAAAACGCTGTTTTCAACTATTCAAACTGATAAATTCATGTTTCTTTCGTGCGAAACGGCGATTTATGAGAAATGACGATAAAATTGCTGTTTTAAACTTGCAAAAACATAGAAAAACGCTGTTTTGAACTATTCAAACTGACAAATTCCTGTTTTTTCGGGTGAAACGGCGATTTATGAGAAATGACGATAAAATTGCTGTTTTAAACTTGCAAAAACATAGAAAAACGCTGTTTTGAACTATTCAAACTGACAAATTCCTGTTTTTTTCGGGTGAAACGGCGATTTATGAGAAATGACGAAAAAATTGCTGTTTTAAACTTGCAAAAACATAGAAAAACGCTGTTTTGAACTATTCAAACTGACAAATTCATGTTTCTTTTGTGTGAAACGGCGATTTATGAGAAATGACAATAAAATTGCAGTTTTAAACTTGCAAAAACATAGAAAAACGCTGTTTTGAACTATTCAAACTGACAAATTCATGTTTCTTTCGTGCGAAACGGCGATTTATGAGAAATGACAATAAAATTGCTGTTTTAAACTTGCAAAAACATAGAAAAACGCTGTTTTGAACTATTCAAACTGACAAATTCATGTTTCTTTCGTGCGAAACGGCGATTTATGAGAAATGACGATAAAATTGCTGTTTTAAACTTGATAAAACATAGAAAAACGCTGTTTTCAACTATTCAAACTAAAAAATTCATGTTTCTTACGTTCGAAACGGTGGATTTTTGTGAAATCACAATAAAATTGCTGTTTTAAACTTGCAAAAACATTGAAAAACGCTGTTTTCAACTATTCAATTGACAAATTCATATTTTTTCCGTGCGAAACGGCGGTTTATGAGAAATGACAATAAAATTGCTGTTTTAAACTTGCAAAAACATAAAAAAACGCTGTTTTGAACTATTCAAACTGACAAATTCATGTTTCTTTCGTGCGAAACGGCGATTTATAAGAAATGACAATAAAATTGCTGTTTTAAACTTGCAAAACATAGAAAAACGCAGTTTTGAACTATTCAAACTGACAAATTCATGTTTCTTTCGTGTGAAACGGCGATTTATGAGAAATGACGATAAAATTGCTGTTTTAAACTTGCAAAAACATAGAAAAACGCTGTTTTGAATTATTCAAACTGACAAATTCATGTTTCTTTCATGCGAAACGGCGATTTATGAGAAATGACGATAAAATTGCTGTTTTAAACTTGCAAAAACATAGAAAAACGCTGTTTTGAACTATTCAAACTGACAAATTCATGTTTCTTTTGTGCGAAACGGCGATTTATGAGAAATGACGATGAAATTGCTGTTTTAAACTTGCAAAAACTTAGAAAAAACGCTGTTTTCAACTATTCAAACTGATAAATTCATGTTTCTTTCGTGCGAAACGGCGATTTATGAGAAATGACGATAAAATTGCTGTTTTAAACTTGCAAAAACATAGAAAAACGCTGTTTTGAACTATTCAAACTGACAAATTCATGTTTTTTTCGTGTGAAACGGCGATTTATGAGAAATGACGATAAAATTGCTGTTTTAAACTTGCAAAACATAGAAAAACGCTGTTTTTGAACTATTCAAACTGACAAATTCATGTTTCTTTCGTGCGAAACGGCGATTTATGAGAAATGACGATAAAATTGCTGTTTTAAACTTGCAAAAACTTAGAAAAACGCTGTTTTCAACTATTCAAACTGATAAATTCATGTTTCTTTCGTGCGAAACGGCGATTTATGAGAAATGACGATAAAATTGCTGTTTTAAACTTGCAAAAACATAGAAAAACGCTGTTTTGAACTATTCAAACTGACAAATTCCTGTTTCTTTCGTGCGAAACGGCGATTTATGAGAAATGACGATAAAATTGCTGTTTTAAACTTGCAAAAACATAGAAAAACGCTGTTTTGAACTATTTAAACTGACAAATTCATGTTTCTTTCGTGCAAAACGGCGATTTATGAGAAATGACGATAAAATTGCTGTTTTAAACTTGCAAAAACATAGAAAAACGCTGTTTTCAACTATTCAAACTGATAAATTCAAGTTTCTTACGTTCGAAACGGTGGATTTTTGTGAAATCACGATAAAATTGCTGTTTTAAACTTGCAAAAACATAGAAAAACGCTGTTTTGAACTATTCAAACTGACAAATTCGTGTTTCTTTCGTGCGAAACGGCGATTTATGAGAAATGACGATAAAATTGGAGTTTTAAACTTGCAAAAACATAGAAAAACGCTGTTTTCAACTATTCAAACTGACAAATTCATGTTTATTTCGTGCGAAACGGCGATTTATGAGAAATGACGATAAATTGCTGTTTTAAACTTGCAAAAACTTAGTAAAACGCTGTTTTGAACTATTCAAACTGACAAATTCATGTTTCTTTCGTGTGAAACGGCGATTTATGAGAAATGACAATAAAATTGCTGTTTTAAACTTGCAAAAACATAGAAAAACGCTGTTTTGAACTATTCAAACTGACAAATTCATGTTTCTTTCGTGCGAAACGGCGATTTATGAGAAATGACAATAAAATTGCTGTTTTAAACTTGCAAAACATAGAAAAACGCTGTTTTGAACTATTCAAACTGACAAATTCATGTTTCTTTCGTGCGAAACGGCGATTTATGAGAAATGACGATAAAATTGCTGTTTTAAACTTGGCAAAACATACAAAAACGCTGTTTTCAACTATTCAAACTGATAAATTCATGTTTCTTACGTTCGAAACGGTGGATTTTTGTGAAATCACGATAAAATTGCTGTTTTAAACTTGCAAAAACATTGAAAAACGCTGTTTTCAACTATTCAAACTGACAAATTCATGTTTTTTCAGTGCGAAACGGCGATTTATGAGAAATGACGTTAAAATTGCTGTTTTAAACTTGCAAAAACATAGAAAAACGCTGTTTTGAACTATTCAAACTGACAAATTCATGTTTTTTTCGTGTGAAACGGCGATTTATGAGAAATGACGATAAAATTGCTGTTTTAAACTTGCAAAAACATAGAAAAAACGCTGTTTTGAACTATTCAAACTGACAAATTCATGTTTCTTTCGTGCGAAACGGCGATTTATGAGAAATGACGATAAAATTGCTGTTTTAAACTTGCAAAAACTTAGAAAAACGCTGTTTTCAACTATTCAAACTTATAAATTCATGTTTCTTTCGTGCGAAACGGCGATTTATGAGAAATGACGATAAAATTGCTGTTTTAAACTTGCAAAAACATAGAAAAACGCTGTTTTGAACTATTTAAACTGACAAATTCATGTTTATTTCGTGCGAAACGGCGATTTATGAGAAATGACGATAAAATTGCTGTTTTAAACTTGCAAAAACATAGTAAAACGCTGTTTTGAACTATTCAAACTGACAAATTCATGTTTCTTTCGTGTGAAACGGCGATTTATGAGAAATGACAATAAAATTGCTGTTTTAAACTTGCAAAAACATAGAAAAATGCTGTTTTGAACTATTCAAACTGACAAATTCATGTTTCTTTCGTGCGAAACGGCGATTTATGAGAAATGACAATAAAATTGCTGTTTTAAACTTGCAAAACATAGAAAAACGCTGTTTTGAACTATTCAAACTGACAAATTCATGTTTCTTTCGTGCGAAACGGCGATTTATGAGAAATGACGATAAAATTGCTGTTTTAAACTTGACAAAACATAGAAAAACGCTGTTTTCAACTATTCAAACTGATAAATTCATGTTTCTTACGTTCGAAACAGTGGATTTTTTTGAAATCACGATAAAATTGCTGTTTTAAACTTGCAAAAACATTGAAAAACGCTGTTTTCAACTATTCAAACTGACAAATTCATGTTTTTTCAGTGCGAAACGGCGATTTATGAGAAATGACGTTAAAATTGCTGTTTTAAACTTGCAAAAACATAGAAAAACGCTGTTTTGAACTATTCAAACTGACAAATTCATGTTTCTTTCGTGCGAAACGGAGATTTATGAGAAATGACGATAAAATTGCTGTTTTAAACTTGCAAAAACATAGAAAAACGCTGTTTTGAACTATTCAAACTGACAAATTCATGTTTTTTTCGTGTGAAACGGCGATTTATGAGAAATGACGATAAAATTGCTGTTTTAAACTTGCAAAAACATAGAAAAACGCTGTTTTGAACTATTCAAACTGACAAATTCATGTTTCTTTCGTGCGAAACGGCGATTTATGAGAAATGACGATAAAATTGCTGTTTTAAACTTGCAAAAACATAGAAAAACGCTGTTTTCAACTATTCAAACTGATAAATTCATGTTTCTTTCGTGCGAAACGGCGATTTATGAGAAATGACGATAAAATTGCTGTTTTAAACTTGCAAAAACATAGAAAAACGCAGTTTTGAACTATTCAAACTGACAAATTCATGTTTCTTTCGTGCGAAACGGAGATTTATGAGAAATGACGATAAAATTGCTGTTTTAAACTTGCAAAAACATAGAAAAACGCTGTTTTGAACTATTCAAACTGACAAATTCAAGTTTCTTACGTTCGGAACGGTGGATTTTTGTGAAATCACGATAAAATTGCTGTTTTAAACTTGCAAAAACATAGAAAAACGCTGTTTTGAACTATTCAAACTGACAAATTCGTGTTTCTTTCGTGCGAAACGGCGATTTATGAGAAATGACGATAAAATTGGAGTTTTAAACTTGCAAAAACATAGAAAAACGCTGTTTTCAACTATTCAAACTGATAAATTCATGTTTCTTTCGTGCGAAACGGCGATTTATGAGAAATGACGATAAATTTGCTGTTTTAAACTTGCAAAAACATAGAAAAACGCTGTTTTGAACTATTCAAACTGACAAATTCATGTTTTTTTCGTGCGAAACGGGTATTTATGAGAAATGACGATAAAATTGCTGTTTTAAACTTGCAAAAACATAGAAAAACGCTGTTTTCAACTATTCAAACTGATAAATTCATGTTTCTTTCGTGCGATACGGCGATTTATGAGAAATGACAATAAAATTGCTGTTTTAAACTTGCAAAAACATAGAAAAACGCTGTTTTGAACTATTCAAACTGACAAATTCATGTTTTTTTCGTGTGAAACGGCGATTTATGAGAAATGACGATAAAATTGCTGTTTTAAACTTGCAAAAACATAGAAAAACGCTGTTTTGAACTATTCAAACTGACAAATTCATGTTTCTTTCGTGCGAAACGGCGATTTATGAGAAATGACGATAAAATTGCTGTTTTAAACTTGCAAAAACATAGAAAAACGCTGTTTTCAACTATTCAAACTGATAAATTCATGTTTCTTTCGTGCGAAACGGGTATTTATGAGAAATGACGATAAAATTGCTGTTTTAAACTTGCAAAAACATAGAAAAACGCTGTTTTCAACTATGCAAACTGATAAATTCATGTTTCTTTCGTGCGAAACGGCGATTTATGAGAAATGACAATAAAATTGCTGTTTTAAACTTGCAAAAACATAGAAAAACGCTGTTTTGAACTATTCAAACTGACAAATTCATGTTTTTTTCGTGTGAAACGGCGATTTATGAGAAACGACGATAAAATTGCTGTTTTAAACTTGCAAAAACATAGAAAAAACGCTGTTTTGAACTATTCAAACTGACAAATTCATGATTCTTTCGTGCGAAACGGCGATTTATGAGAAATGACGATAAAATTGCTGTTTTAAACTTGCAAAAACATAGAAAAACGCTGTTTTCAACTATTCAAACTGATAAATTCATGTTTCTTTCGTGCGAAACGGCGATTTATGAGAAATGACAATAAAATTGATGTTTTAAACTTGCAAACACATAGAAAAACGCTGTTTTGAACTATTCAAACTGACAAATTCATGTTTTTTTCGTGTGAAACGGCGATTTATGAGAAATGACGATAAAATTGCTGTTTTAAACTTGCAAAAACATAGAAAAAACGCTGTTTTGAACTATTCAAACTGACAAATTCATGTTTCTTTCGTGCGAAACGGCGATTTATGAGAAATGACGATAAAATTGCTGTTTTAAACTTGCAAAACATAGAAAAACGCTGTTTTCAACTATTCAAACTGATAAATTCATGTTTCTTTCGTGAGAAACGGCGATTTATGAGAAATGACGATAAAATTGCTGTTTTAAACTTGCAAAAACATAGAAAAACGCTGTTTTGAACTATTCAAACTGACAAATTCATGTTTCTTTCATGCGAAACGGCGATTTATGAGAAATGACAATAACATTGCTGTTTTAAACTTGCAAAAACATAGAAAAACGCTGTTTTGAACTATTTAAACTGACAAATTCATGTTTCTTTCGTGCGAAACGGCAATTTATGAGAAATGACGATAAAATTGCTGTTTTAAACTTGCAAAAACTTAGAAAAACGCTGTTTTCAACTATTCAAACTGACAAATTCATGTTTCTTTCGTGCGAAACAGCGATTTATGAGAAATGACGATAAAATTGCTGTTTTAAACTTGCAAAAACATAGGATAACGCTGTTTTCAACTATTCAAACTAATAAATTCATGTTTCTTACGTTCAAAACGGTGGATTTTTGTGAAATCACGATAAAATTGCTGTTTTAAACTTGCAAAAACATTGAAATACGCTGTTTTCAACAATTCAAACTGACAAATTCATGTTTCTTCCGTGCGAAACGGCGATTTATGAGAAATGACGATAAAATTGCTGTTTTAAACTTGCAAAAACATAGAAAAACGCTGTTTTGAACTATTCAAACTGACAAATTCAAGTTTCTTACGTTCGGAACGGTGGATTTTTGTGAAATCACGATAAAATTGCTGTTTTAAACTTGCAAAAACATAGAAAAACGCTGTTTTGAACTATTCAAACTGACAAATTCGTGTTTCTTTCGTGCGAAACGGCGATTTATGAGAAATGACGATAAAATTGGAGTTTTAAACTTGCAAAAACATAGAAAAACGCTGTTTTCTACTATTCAAACTGATAAATTCATGTTTCTTTCGTGCGAAACGGCGATTTATGAGAAATGACGATAAATTTGCTGTTTTAAACTTGCAAAAACATAGAAAAACGCTGTTTTGAACTATTCAAACTGACAAATTCATGTTTCTTTCGTGCGAAACGGCGATTTATGAGAAATGACGATAAAATTGCTGTTTTAAACTTGCAAAAACATAGAAAAACGCTGTTTTCAACTATTTAAACTGATAAATTCATGTTTCTTTCGTGCGAAACGGGTATTTATGAGAAATGACGATAAAATTGCTGTTTTAAACTTGCAAAAACATAGAAAAACGCTGTTTTCAACTATGCAAACTGATAAATTCATGTTTCTTTCGTGCGAAACGGCGATTTATGAGAAATGACAATAAAATTGCTGTTTTAAACTTGCAAAAACATAGAAAAACGCTGTTTTGAACTATTCAAACTGACAAATTCATGTTTTTTTCGTGTGAAACGGCGATTTATGAGAAACGACGATAAAATTGCTGTTTTAAACTTGCAAAAACATAGAAAAAACGCTGTTTTGAACTATTCAAACTGACAAATTCATGATTCTTTCGTGCGAAACGGCGATTTATGAGAAATGACGATAAAATTGCTGTTTTAAACTTGCAAAAACATAGAAAAACGCTGTTTTCAACTATTCAAACTGATAAATTCATGTTTCTTTCGTGCGAAACGGCGATTTATGAGAAATGACAATAAAATGATGTTTTAAACTTGCAAAAACATAGAAAAACGCTGTTTTGAACTATTCAAACTGACAAATTCATGTTTTTTCGTGTGAAACGGCGATTTATGAGAAATGACGATAAAATTGCTGTTTTAAACTTGCAAAAACATAGAAAAAACGCTGTTTTGAACTATTCAAACTGACAAATTCATGTTTCTTTCGTGCGAAACGGCGATTTATGAGAAATGACGATAAAATTGCTGTTTTAAAACTTGCAAAACATAGAAAAACGCTGTTTTCAACTATTCAAACTGATAAATTCATGTTTCTTTCGTGAGAAACGGCGATTTATGAGAAATGACGATAAAATTGCTGTTTTAAACTTGCAAAAACATAGAAAAACGCTGTTTGAACTATTCAAACTGACAAATTCATGTTTCTTCATGCGAAACGGCGATTTATGAGAAATGACAATAACATTGCTGTTTTAAACTTGCAAAAACATAGAAAAACGCTGTTTTGAACTATTTAAACTGACAAATTCATGTTTTCTTTCGTGCGAAACGGCAATTTATGAGAAATGACGATAAAATTGCTGTTTTAAACTGCAAAAACTTAGAAAAACGCTGTTTTCAACTATTCAAACTGACAAATTCATGTTTCTTCCGTGCGAAACAGCGATTTAATGAGAAATGACGATAAAATTGCTGTTTTAAACTTGCAAAAACATAGGATAACGCTGTTTTCAACTATTCAAACTAATAAATTCATGTTTCTTACGTTCGAAACGGTGGATTTTGTGAAATCACGATAAAATTGCTGTTTTAAACTTGCAAAAACATAGAAAAAACGCTGTTTTCAACTATTCAAACTGACAAATTCATGTTCTTCCGTGCGAAACAGCGATTTATGAGAAATGACGATAAAATTGCTGTTTTAAACTTGCAAAACATAGGATAACGCTGTTTTCAACTATTCAAACTAATAAATTCATGTTTCTTACGTTCAAAACGGTGGATTTTTGTGAAATCACGATAAATTGCTGTTTTAAAACTTGCAAAAAACATTGAAATACCCTGTTTTCAACAATTCAAACTGACAAATTCATGTTTCTTCCGTGCGAAACGGCGATTTATGAGAAATGACGATAAAATTGCTGTTTTAAACTTGCAAAAACATAGAAAAACGCTGTTTTGAACTATTCAAACTGACAAATTCAAGTTTCTACGTTCGGAACGTGGATTTTTGTGAAATCACGATAAAATTGCTGTTTTAAACTTGCAAAAACATAGAAAAACGCTGTTTGAACTATTCAAACTGACAAATTCGTGTTTCTTTCGTGCGAAACGGCGATTTATGAGAAATGACGATAAAATTGGAGTTTTAAACTTGCAAAAACATAGAAAAACGCTGTTTTCTACTATTCAAACTGATAAATTCATGTTTCTTTCGTGCGAAACGGGTATTTATGAGAAATGACGATAAAATTGCTGTTTTAAAACTTGCAAAAACATAGAAAAAACGCTGTTTTCAAACTATTCAAACTGATAAATTCATGTTTCTTTCGTGCGAAACGGCGATTTATGAGAAATGACAATAAAATTGCTGTTTTAAACTTGCAAAAACATAGAAAAACGCTGTTTGAACTATTCAAACTGACAATTCATGTTTTTTTCGTGTGAAACGGCGATTTATGAGAAATGACGATAAAATTGCTGTTTTAAACTTGCAAAAACATAGAAAAAACGCTGTTTTGAACTATTCAAACTGACAAATTCATGTTTCTTTCGTGCGAAACGGCGATTTATGAGAAATGACGATAAAATTGCTGTTTTAAACTTGCAAAAACATAGAAAAACGCTGGTTTCAACTATTCAAACTGATAAATTCATGTTTCTTTCGTGCGAAACGGCGATTTATGAGAAATGACAATAAAATGATGTTTTAAACTTACAAAAACATAGAAAAAACGCTGTTTTGAACTATTCAAACTGACAAATTCATGTTTTTTTCGTGTGAAACGGCGATTTATGAGAAATGACGATAAAATTGCTGTTTTAAACTTGCAAAAACATAGAAAAACGCTGTTTGAACTATTCAAACTGACAAATTCATGTTTCTTTCGTGCGAAACGGCGATTTATGAGAAATGACGATAAAATTGCTGTTTTAAAACTTGCAAAACATAGAAAAACGCTGTTTTCAACTATTCAAACTGATAAATTCATGTTTCTTTCGTGAGAAACGGCGATTTATGAGAAATGACGATAAAATTGCTGTTTTAAACTTGCAAAAACATAGAAAAAACGCTGTTTTGAACTATTCAAACTGACAAATTCATGTTTCTTTCGTGCGAAACGGCGATTTATGAGAAATGACAATAAAATTGCTGTTTTAAACTTGCAAAAACATAGAAAAACGCTGTTTTGAACTATTTAAACTGACAAATTCATGTTTCTTTCGTGCGAAACGGCAATTTATGAGAAATGACGATAAAATTGCTGTTTTAAACTTGCAAAAACTTAGAAAAACGCTGTTTTCAACTTATCAAACTGATAAATTCATGTTTCTTTCGTGCAAACGGCGATTTATGAGAAATGACGATAAAATTGCTGTTTTAAACTTGCAAAAACTTAGAAAAACGCTGTTTTCAACTATTCAAACTGATAAATTCATGTTTCTTACGTTCGAAACGGTAGATTTTTGTAAATCACGATAAAATTGCTGTTTTAAAACTTGCAAAAACATAGAAAAACGCTGTTTTGAACTATTCAAACTGATAAATTCATGTTTCTTTCGTGCGAAACGGCGATTTATGAGAAATGGACGATAAAATTGCTGTTTTAAAACTGCAAAAACATAGAAAAACGCTGTTTTCATCTATTCAAACTGATAAATTCATGTTTCTTACGTTCGAAACGGTGGATTTTTGTGAAATCACGATAAAATTGCTGTTTTAAAACTTGCAAAAACATAGAAAAACGCTGTTTTCAACTATTCAAACTGACAAATTCATGTTCTTTCCGTGCGAAACAGCGATTTATGAGAAATGACGATAAAATTGCTGTTTTAAACATGCAAAAACATAGAAAAACGCTGTTTTGAACTATTCAAACTGACAAATTCATGTTTTTTTCATGTGAAACGGCTATTTATGAGAAATGACGATAAAATTGCTGTTTTTAACTTGCAAAAACATTGAAAAAACGCTGTTTTCAACAATTCAAACTGACAAATTCATGTTTCTTCCGTGCGAAACGGCGATTTATGAGAAATGACGATAAAATTGCTGTTTTAAACTTGCAAAAACATAGAAAAACGCTGTTTTGAACTATTCAAACTGACAAATTCATGTTTCTTTCGTGCGAAACGGCGATTTATGAGAAATGACGATAAAATTGCTGTTTTAAACTTGCAAAAACGTAGAAAAATGCTGTTTTGAACTATTCAAACTTACAAATTCATGTTTCTTTCGTGCGAAACGGAGATTTATGAGAAATGACGAAAAATTGCTGTTTTAAAACTTGCAAAAAACATGAAAAACGCTGTTTTCAACTATTCAAACTGATAAATTCATGCTTCTTTCGTGCGAAACGGCGATTTATGAGAAATGACAATAAAATTGCTGTTTTAAACTTGCAAAAACATAGAAAAACGCTGTTTTGAACTATTCAAACTGACAAATTCATGTTTCTTTCGTGCGAAACGGCGATTTATGAGAAATGACGATAAAATTGCTGTTTTAAACTTGCAAAAACATAGAAAAACGCTGTTTTCAACTATTCAAACTGATAAATTCATGTTCTTTCGTGCGAAACGGCGATTTATGAGAAATGACGATAAAAATTGCTGTTTTAAACTTGCAAAAACATAGAAAAACGCAGTTTTGAACTATTCAAACTGACAAATTCATGTTTCTTTCGTGCGAAACGGAGATTTATGAGAAATGACGATAAAATTGCTGTTTTAAACTTGCAAAAACATAGAAAAACGCTGTTTTGAACTATTCAAACTGACAAATTCATGTTTCTTTCGTGCGATACGGCGATTTATGTAGAAATGACGATAAAATTGCTGTTTTAAACTTGCAAAAACATAGAAAAACGCTGTTTTCAACTATTCAAACTGATAAATTCAAGTTTCTTACGTTCGAAAACGTGGATTTTTGTGAAATCACGATAAAATTGCTGTTTTAAACTTGCAAAAACATAGAAAAACGCTGTTTGAACTATTCAAACTGACAAATTCGTGTTTCTTTCGTGCGAAACGGCGATTTATGAGAAATGACGATAAAATTGGAGTTTTAAACTTGCAAAAACATAGAAAAAACGCTGTTTTCAACTATTCAAACTGATAAATTCATGTTTCTTTCGTGCGAAACGGCGATTTATGAGAAATGACGATAAATTTGCTGTTTTAAACTTGCAAAAACATAGAAAAACGCTGTTTTGAACTATTCAAACTGACAAATTCATGTTTCTTTCGTGCGAAACGGAGATTTATGAGAAATGACGATAAAATTGCTGTTTTAAACTTGCAAAAACATAGAAAAACGCTGTTTTCACTATTCAAACTGATAAATTCATGTTTCTTCGTGCGAAACGGCGATTTATGAGAAATGACAATAAAATTGCTGTTTTAAAACTTGCAAAAACATAGAAAAACTCTGTTTTGAACTATTCAAACTGACAAATTCATGTTTTTTCGTGTGAAACGGCGATTTATGAGAAATGACGATAAATATGCTGTTTTAAACTTGCAAAAACATAGAAAAACGCCGTTTGAACTATTCAAACTGACAAATTCATGTTTCTTTCGTGCGAAACGCGATTTATGAGAAATGACGATAAAATTGCTGTTTTAAAACTTGCAAAAACATAGAAAAACGCCGTTTTGAACTATTCAAACTGACAAATTCATGTTTCTTTCGTGCGAAACGGCGATTTATGAGAAATGACGATAAAATTGCTGTTTTAAAACTTGCAAAAACATAGAAAAACGCTGTTTTGAACTATTCAAACTGACAAATTCATGTTTCTTTCGTGCGAAACGGCGATTTATGAGAAATGACGATAAAATTGCTGTTTTAAACTTGCAAAAACTTAGAAAAACGCTGTTTTCAACTATTCAAACTGATAAATTCATGTTTCTTTCGTGCGAAACGGCGATTTATGCGAAATGACGATAAAATTGCTGTTTTAAACTTGCAAAAAACATAGAAAAAACGCTGTTTTGTTCTATTCAAACTGACAAATTCATGTTTATTTCGTGCGAAACGGCGATTTATGAGAAATGACGATAAAATTGCTGTTTTAAACTTGCAAAAACATAGTAAAACGTTGTTTTGAACTATTCAAACTGACAAATTCATGTTTCTTTCGTGTGAAACGGCGATTTATGAGAAATGACAATAAAGTTGCTGTTTTAAACTTGCAAAAACATAGAAAAACGCTGTTTGAACTATTCAAACTGACAAATTCATGTTTCTTTTCGTGCGAAACGGCGATTTATGAGAAATGACAATAAAATTGCTGTTTTAAAACTTGCAAAACATAGAAAAACGCTGTTTTGAACTATTCAAAATGACAAATTCATGTTTCTTTCGTGCGAAACGGCGATTTATGAGAAATGACGATAAAATTGCTGTTTTAAACATGACAAAACATAGAAAAACGCTGTTTTCAACTATTCAAACTGATAAATTCATGTTTCTTACGTTCGAAACGGTGGATTTTGTGAAATCACGATAAAATTGCTGTTTTAAACTTGCAAAAACATTGAAAAACGCTGATTTTCAACTATTCAAACTGATAATTTCATGTTTCTTTCGTGCGAAACGGCGATTTATGAGAAATGACGATAAAATTGCTGTTTTAAAACTTGCAAAAACATAGAAAAACGCTGTTTTGAACTATACAAACTGACAAATTCATGTTTCTTTCGTGCGAAACGGCGATTTATGAGAAATGACGATAAAATTGCTGTTTTAAACTTGCAAAAACATAGTAAAAACGCTGTTTTCAACTATTCAAACTGATAAATTCAAGTTTCTTACGTTCGAAACGGTGGATTTTTGTGAAATCACGAAAAATTGCTGTTTTAAAACTGCAAAAACATAGAAAACGCTGTTTTGAACTATTCAAACTGACAAATTCATGTTTCTTTCGTGTGAAACGGCGATTTATGAGAAATGACGATAAAATTGCTGTTTTAAACTTGCAAAAACATAGAAAAACGCTGTTTTGAACTATTCAAACTGACAAATTGGTGTTTCTTTCGTGCGAAACGGCGATTTCTGAGAAATGACGATAAAATTGGTGTTTTAAACTTGCAAAAACATAGAAAAACGCTGTTTTCAACTATTCAAACTGATAAATTCATGTTTCTTTCGTGCGAAACGGCGATTTATGAGAAATGACGATAAAATTGCTGTTTTAAACTTGCAGAAACTTAGAAAAAACGCTGTTTTCAACTATTCAAACTGATAAATTCATGTTTCTTTCGTGCGAAACGGCGATTTATGAGAAATGACGATAAATTGGAGTTTTAAACTTGCAAAAACATAGAAAAACGCTGTTTTCAACTATTCAAACTGATAAATTCATGTTTCTTTCGTGCGAAACGGCGATTTATGAGAAATGACGATAAATTTGCTGTTTTAAACTTGCAAAAACATAGAAAAACGCTGTTTTGAACTATTCAAACTGACAAATTCATGTTTCTTTCGTGCGAAACGGAGATTTATGAGAAATGACGATAAAATTGCTGTTTTAAACTTGCAAAAACATAGAAAAACGCTGTTTTGAACTATTCAAACTGACAAATTCATGTTTCTTTCGTGCGATACGGCGATTTATGAGAAATGACGATAAAATTGCTGTTTTAAACTTGCAAAAACATAGAAAAACGCTGTTTTCAAACTATTCAAACTGATAAATTCAAGTTTCTTACGTTCGAAACGGTGGATTTTTGTGAAATCACGATAAAATTGCTGTTTTAAACTTGCAAAAAACATAGAAAAACGCTGTTTTGAACTATTCAAACTGACAAATTCATGTTTTTTTTGTGTGAAACGGCGATTTATGAGAAATGACGATAAAATTGCTGTTTTAAACTTGCAAAAACATAGAAAAACGCTGTTTTCAACTATTCAAACTGATAAATTCATGTTTCTTTCGTGCGAAACGGCGATTTATGAGAAATGACGGTAAAATTGCTGTTTTAAACTTGCAAAAAACATAGAAAAACGCAGTTTTGAACTATTCAAACTGACAAATTCATGTTT
>CAWWDY010000286.1:0-39214 GCA_963942605.1 Poecilus cupreus
TCTTTCTTTCACCAACATTAGCTATTGTACACGACAGAAACATGAATATGACAGTTTAAATACTTGAAAACAGCATTTTGCATGTTTTTGCAAGCTGAAAACAGCTTTTTTATATTGATTTTGCAAACATAAGCCATTACACACGACATATACATGAATATGACAGTTTAAATACTTGAAAACGGTGTTTTGTATGCTTTTGCATGCTTAAATCAGCATTTTTATCTTGCTTTCACCAACATTAGCTATAATACACGACAGAAACATGAATATGACAGTTTAAATACTTGAAAACAGCATTTTGTATGTTTTTGCAAGCTGAAAACAGCTATTTTATCTTAATTTTGCAAACATAAGCCATTACACACGACACATACATGAATATGACAGTTTAAATACTTGAAAACGGTGTTTTGTAAGCTTTTGCATGCTTAAAACAGCATTTTTATCTTGCTTTCACCAACATTAGCTATTATACACGCCAGAAACATGAATATGACAGTTTAAATACTTAAAAACAGCATTTTGTGGGTTTTTGCAAGCTGAAAACAGCTATTTTTTTTATTGATTTTGCAAACATAAGCCATTACACACGACATATACATGAATATGACAGTTTAAATACTTGAAAACGGTGTTTTGTATGCTTTTGCATGCTTAAAACAGCATTTTTATCTTTCTTTCACCAACATTAGCAATTATATACGACAGAAACATGAATATGACAGTTTAAATACATGAAAACAGCATTTTGTATGTTTTTGCAAGCTGAAAACAGCTATTTTATCTTGATTTTGCAAACATAAGCCATTACACACGACATATACATGAATATGACAGTTTAAAAACTTGAAAACAGCATTTTGTATGTTTTTGCAAGCTGAAAACAGCTATTTTATCTTGATTTTGCAAACATAAGCCATTACACACGACATTTACAAGAATATGACAGTTTAAATACTTGAAAAACGGTGTTTTGTAAGCTTTTGCATGCATAAAACAGCATTTTTATCTTGCTTTCACCAACATTAGCTATTATACACGCCAGAAACATGAATATGACAGTTTAAATACTTGAAAACAGCATTTTGTATGGTTTTGCAAGCTGAAAACAGCTATTTTATATTGACTTTGCAAACATAAGCCATTACACACGACATATACATGATTATGAAAGTTTAAATACTTGAAAACAGCTTTTCGTATGTTTTTGCAAGCTGAAAACAGCTATTTTATCTTGATTTTGCAAACATAAGCCATTACACACGACATATACATGACTATGACAATGTAAATACTTGAAAATGGTGTTTTGTATGCTTTTGCATGCTTAAAACAGCATTTTTATCTTTCTTTCACCAACATTAGCTATTGTACACGACAGAAACATGAATATGACAGTTTAAATACTTGAAAACAGCATTTTGCATGTTTTTGCAAGCTGAAAACAGCTTTTTTTACATTGATTTTGCAAACATAAGCCATTACACACGACATATACATGAATATGACAGTTTAAATACTTGAAAACGGTGTTATGTATGCTTTTGCATGCTTAAATCAGCATTTTTATCTTGCTTTCACCAACATTAGCTATAATACACGACAGAAACATGAATATGACAGTTTAAATATTTGAAAACAGCATTTTGTATGTTTTTGCAAGCTGAAAACAGCTATTTTATCTTAATTTTGCAAACATAAGCCATTACACACGACACATACATGAATATGACAGTTTAAATACTTGAAAACGGTGTTTTGTAAGCTTTTGCATGCTTAAAAACAGCATTTTTATCTTGCTTTCACCAACATTTGCTAATATACACGCCAGAAACATGAATATGACAGTTTAAATACTTAAAAACAGCATTTTGTGGGTTTTTGCAAGCTGAAAACAGCTATTTTTTTTATTGATTTTGCAAACATAAGCCATTACACACGACATATACATGAATATGACAGTTTAAATACTTGAAAACGGTGTTTTGTAAGCTTTTGCATGCTGAAAACAGCATTTTTATCTTGCTTTCACCAACATTAGCTATTATACAAGCCAGAAACATGAATATGACAGTTTAAATACTTAAAAACAGCATTTTGTGGGTTTTTGCAAGCTGAAAACAGCTATTTTTTTTTATTGATTTTGCAAACATAAGCCATTACACACGACATATACATGAATATGACAGTTTAAATACTTGAAAACGGTGTTTTGTAAGCTTTTGCATGCTGAAAACAGCATTTTTATCTTGCTTTCACCAACATTAGCTATTATACAAGCCAGAAACATGAATATGACAGTTTATATACTTTAAAACAGCATTTTGTATGTTTCTCCAAGCTGAAAACAGCTATTTTATATTGATTTTGCAAACATAAGCCATTACACACGACATATACATGAATAAGACAGTTTAAATACTTGAAAACAGCATATTGTATGTTTTTGCAAGCTGAAAACAGCTTTTTTATATTGATTTTGAAAACATAAGCCATTACACACGACATATACATGAATATGACAGTTTAAATACTTGAAAACAGCATTTTGTATGTTTTTTGCAAGCTGAAAACATCTATTTTATCTTGATTTTGCAAACATAAGCCATTACATACGACATATACATGAATATGACATTTTAAATACTTAAAAACAGCATTTTGTATGTTTTTTGCAAGCTTAAAACAGCTATTTTATCTTGATTTTGCAAACATAAGCCATTACACACGACATATACATGAATATGAAAGTTTAAATACTTGAAAACAGCATTTTGTATGTTTTTTCAAGCTGCAAACAGCATTTTTATCTTGCTTTCACCAACATTAGCTATTATACACGCCAGAAACATGAATATGACAGTTTAAATACTTGAAAACAGCATTTTGTATGTTTTTGCCAGCTGAAAACATCTATTTTATCTTGATTTTGCAAACATAAGCCATTATACACGACATATACATGAATATGACAGTTTAAATACTTGAAAACGGTGTTTTGTATGCTTTTGCATGCTTAAAAACAGCATTTTTATCTTTCTTTCACCAACATTAGCTATTATACACGACAGAAACATGAATATGACAGTTTAAATACTTGAAAACAGCATTTTGTATGTTTTTGCAAGCTGAAAGCAGCTATTTTATCTTGATTTTGCAAACATAAGCCATTACACACGACATATACATCAATATGACAGTTTAAATACTTGAAAACAGCATTTTGTATGTTTTTGCAAGCTGAAAACAGCTTTTTTTATATTGATTTTGCAAACATAAGCCATTACACACGACATATACATGAATATGACAGTTTAAATACTTAAAAAACAGCATTTTGTATGTTTTTGCAAGCTGAAGACAGCTATTTTATCTTGATTTTGCAAACATAAGCCATTACACACGACATATACATGAATATGAAAGTTTAAATACTTGAAAACAGCATTTTGTATGTTTTTGCAAGCTGAAAAACAGTTATTTTATCTTGATTTTGCAAACATAAGCCATTACATACGACATATACATGAATATGACAGTTTAAATACTTGAAAACGGTGTTTTGTATGCTTTTGCATGCTTAAAACAGCATTTTTATCTTGTTTTCACCAACATTAGCTATTATACACGACAGAAACATGAATATGAGAGTTTAAATACTTGAAAACAGCATTTTGTATGTTTTTGCAAGCTGAAAACAGCTTTTTTATCTTGATTTTGCAAACATAAGCCATTACACACGACATATACATGAATATGACAGTTTAAATTTTTGAAAACAACATTTTGTATGTTTTTGCAAGCTGAAAACAGCTATTTTATCTTGATTTTGCAAAACATAAGCCATTACACACGACATATACATGAATATGACAGTTTAAATACTTGAAAACGGTGTTTTGTATGCTTTTGCATGCTTAAAATAGCATTTTTATCTTGCTTTCACCAACATTAGCTATAATACACGACAGAAACATGAATATGACAGTTTAAATACTTGAAAACAGCATTTTGTATGTTTTTGCAAGCTGAAAACAGCTATTTTATCTTAATTTTGCAAACATAAGCCATTACATACGACATATACATGAATATGACAGTTAAAATATTTGAAAACGGTGTTTTGTATGCTTTTGTATGCTTAAAACAGCATTTTTATCTTGATTTCACCAACATTAGCCATTACACACGACATATACATGAATATGACAGTTTAAATACTTGAAAATAGCATTTTGTATGTTTTTGCAAGCTGAAAACAGCTATTTTATCTTGATTTTGCAAACATAAGCCATTACACACGACATTTACAAAAATATGACAGTTTAAATACTTGAAAACGGTGTTTTGTAAGCTTTTGCATGCATAAAACAGCATTTTTATCTTGCTTTCACCAACATTAGCTATTATACACGCCAGAAACATGAATATGACAGTTTAAATACTTGAAAACAGCATTTTGTATGGTTTTGCAAGCTGAAAACAGCTATTTTATATTGATTTTGCAAACATAAGCCATTACACACGACATATACATGATAATGAAAGTTTAAATACTTGAAAACAGCTTTTTGTATGTTTTTGCAAGCTGAAAACAGCTATTTTATCTTGATTTTGCAAACATAAGCCATTACACACGACATATACATGAATATGACAATTTAAATACTTGAAAACGGTGTTTTGTATGCTTTTGCATGCTTAAAACAGCATTTTTATCTTTCTTTCACCAACATTAGCTATTGTACACGACAGAAACATGAATATGACAGTTTAAATACTTGAAAACAGCATTTTGCATGTTTTTGCAAGCTGAAAACAGCTTTTTTATATTGATTTTGCAAACATAAGCCATTACACACGACATATACATGAATATGACAGTTTAAATACTTGAAAACGGTGTTTTGTATGCTTTTGCATGCTTAAATCAGCATTTTTATCTTGCTTTCACCAACATTAGCTATAATACACGACAGAAACATGAATATGACAGTTTAAATACTTGAAAACAGCATTTTGTATGTTTTTGCAAGCTGAAAACAGCTATTTTATCTTAATTTTGCAAACATAAGCCATTACACACGACACATACATGAATATGACAGTTTAAATACTTGAAAACGGTGTTTTGTAAGCTTTTGCATGCTTAAAACAGCATTTTTATCTTGCTTTCACCAACATTAGCTATTATACACGCCAGAAACATGAATATGACAGTTTAAATACTTAAAAACAGCATTTTGTGGGTTTTTGCAAGCTGAAAACAGCTATTTTTTTTATTGATTTTGCAAACATAAGCCATTACACACGACATATACATGAATATGACAGTTTAAAATACTTGAAAACGGTGTTTTGTATGCTTTTGCATGCTTAAAACAGCATTTTTATCTTTCTTTCACCAACATTAGCAATTATATACGACAGAAACATGAATATGACAGTTTAAATACATGAAAACAGCATTTTGTATGTTTTTGCAAGCTGAAAACAGCTATTTTATCTTGATTTTGCAAACATAAGCCATTACACACGACATATACATGAATATGACAGTTTAAAAACTTGAAAACAGCATTTTGTATGTTTTTGCAAGCTGAAAAACAGCTATTTTATCTTGATTTTGCAAACATAAGCCATTACACACGACATTTACAAGAATATGACAGTTTAAATACTTGAAAACGGTGTTTTGTAAGCTTTTGCATGCATAAAACAGCATTTTTATCTTGCTTTCACCAACATTAGCTATTATACACGCCAGAAACATGAATATGACAGTTTAAATACTTGAAAACAGCATTTTGTATGGTTTTGCAAGCTGAAAACAGCTATTTTATATTGACTTTGCAAACATAAGCCATTACACACGACATATACATGATTATGAAAGTTTAAATACTTGAAAACAGCTTTTCGTATGTTTTTTGCAAGCTGAAAACAGCTATTTTATCTTGATTTTGCAAACATAAGCCATTACACACGACATATACATGAATATGACAATGTAAATACTTGAAAATGGTGTTTTGTATGCTTTTGCATGCTTAAAACAGCATTTTTATCTTTCTTTCACCAACATTAGCTATTGTACACGACAGAAACATGAATATGACAGTTTAAATACTTGAAAACAGCATTTTGCATGTTTTTATGTATGAATATGACAGTTTAAATACTTGAAAACGGTGTTTTGTATGCTTTTGCATGCTTAAATCAGCATTTTTATCTTGCTTTCACCAACATTAGCTATAATACACGACAGAAACATGAATATGACAGTTTAAATATTTGAAAACAGCATTTTGTATGTTTTTGCAAGCTGAAAACAGCTATTTTATCTTAATTTTGCAAACATAAGCCATTACACACGACACATACATGAATATGACAGTTTAAATACTTGAAAACGGTGTTTTGTAAGCTTTTGCATGCTTAAAACAGCATTTTTATCTTGCTTTCACCAACATTAGCTATTATACACGCCAGAAACATGAATATGACAGTTTAAATACTTAAAAACAGCATTTTGTGGGTTTTTGCAAGCTGAAAACAGCTATTTTTTTTTATTGATTTTGCAAACATAAGCCATTACACACGACATATACATGAATATGACAGTTTAAATACTTGAAAACGGTGTTTTGTATGCTTTTGCATGCTTAAAACAGCATTTTTATCTTTCTTTCACCAACATTAGCTATTATACACGCCAGAAACATGAATATGACAGTTTAAATACTTGAAAACAGCATTTTGTATGGTTTTGCAAGCTGTAAACAGCTATTTTATATTGACTTTGCAAACATAAGCCATTACACACGACATATACATGATTATGAAAGTTTAAATACTTGAAAACAGCTTTTTGTATGTTTTTGCAAGCTGAAAACAGCTATTTTATCTTGATTTTGCAAACATAAGCCATTACACACGACATATACATGAATATGACAATTTAAATACTTGAAAATGGTGTTTTGTATGCTTTTGCATGCTTAAAACAGCATTTTTATCTTTCTTTCACCAACATTAGCTATTGTACACGACAGAAACTTGAATATGACAGTTTTAAATACTTGAAAACAGCATTTTGCATGTTTTTGCAAGCTGAAAACAGCTTTTTTATATTGATTTTGCAAACATAAGCCATTACACACGACATATACATGAATATGACAGTTTAAATACTTAAAAACAGCATTTTGTATGTTTTTGCAAGCTGAAGACAGCTATTTTATCTTGATTTTGCAAACATAAGCCATTACACACGACATATACATGAATATGACAGTTTAGATACTTGAAAACAGCATTTTGTATATTTTTGCAAGCTGAAAACAGCTATTTTATCTTGATTTTGCAAACATAAGCCTTTACACACGACATATACATGAATATGAAAGTTTAAATACTTGAAAACAGCATTTTGTATGTTTTTGCAAGCTGAAAACAGTTATTTTATCTTGATTTTGCAAACATAAGCCATTACATACGACATATACTTGAATATGACAGTTTAAATACTTGAAAACGGTGTTTTGTATGCTTTTGCATGCTTAAAACAGCATTTTTATCTTGCTTTCACCAACATTAGCTATTATACACGACAGAAACATGAATATGACAGTTTAATTACTTGAATACAGCATTTTGTATGTTTTTGCAAGCTGAAAACAGCTTTTTTATCTTGATTTTGCAAACATAAGCCATTACACACGACATATACATGAATATGACAGTTTAAATTTTTATAAACAGCATTTTGTATGTTTTTGCAAGCTGAAATCAGCTATTTTATCTTGATTATGCAAACATAAGCCATTACACACGACATATACATAAATATGACAGTTTAAATACTTGAAAACAGTGTTTTGTATGCTTTTGCATGCTTAAAACAGCATTATTATCTTGCTTTCACCAACGTTAGCTATTATACACGACAGAAACATGAATATGACAGTTAAAATACTTGAAAACAGCATTTTGTATGTTTTTGCAAGCTGAAAACAGCTTTTTTATCTTGATTTTGCAAACATAAGCCATTACACACGACATATACATGAATATGACAGTTTAAATACTTGAAAACGGTGTTTTGTATGCTTTTGCATGCTTAAAACAGCATTTTTATCTTTCTTTCACCAACATTAGCTATTATACACGACAGAAACATGAATATGAAAGTTTAAATACTTGAAAACAGCATTTTGTATGTTTTTGCAAGCTGAAAACAGCTATTTTATCTTGATTTTGCAAACATAAGCCATTACACACGACATATACATGAATAAGACAGTTAAAATACTTGAAAACAGCATTTTGTATGTTTTTGCAAGCTGAAAACAGCTATTTTATCTTGATTTTGCAAACATAAGCCATTACACACGACATATACATGAATATGACAGTTTAAATAATTGAAAACGGTGTTTTGTATGCTTTTGCATGCTTAAAACAGCATTTTTATCTTTCTTTCACCAACATTAGCTATTATACACGACAGAAACATGAATATGACAGTTTAAATACTTAAAAACAGCATTTTGTATGTTTTTGCAAGCTGAAAGCAGCTATTTTATCTTGATTTTGCAAACATAAGCCATTACACTCGACATATACATTAATATGACAGTTTAAATACTTGAAAACAGCATTTTGTATGTTTTTGCAAGCTGAAAACAGCTATTTTATCTTGATTTTGCAAACATAAGCCATTACACACGACATATACATAAATATGAAAGTTTAAATACTTGAAAACAGCTTTTTGTATGTTTTTGCAAGCTGAAAACAGCTATTTTATCTTGATTTTGCAAACATAAGCCATTACACACGACATATACATGAATATGACAGTTTAAATACTTGAAAACGGTGTTTTGTATGCTTTTGCATGCTTAAAACAGCATTTTTGTCTTTCTTTCACCAACATTAGCTATTATACACGACAGAAACATGAATATGACAGTTTAAATACTTGAAAACAGCATTTTGTATGTTTTTGCAAGCTGAAAACAGCTATTTTATCTTGATTTTGCAAACATAAGCCATTACACACGACATATACATAAATATGACAGTTTAAATACTTGAAAACAGCATTTTGTATGTTTTTGCAAGCTGAAAACAGCTATTTTATCTTGATTGTGCAAACATAAGCCATTACACACGACATATACATGAATATGACAGTTTAAATACTTGAAAACGGTGTTTTGTAAGCTTTTGCATGCTTAAAACAGCATTTTTATCTTGCTTTCACCAACATTGGCTAGTATACACGCCAGAAACATGAATATGACAGTTTAAATACTTTAAAACAGCATTTTGTATGTTTTTCCAAGCTGAAAACAGCTATTTCATATTGATTTTGCAAACATAAGCCATTACAAACGACATATACATGAATATGACAGTTTAAATACTTGAAAACAGCATTTTGTATGTTTTTGCAAGCTGAAAACAGCTTTTTTATATTGATTTTGCATACATAAGCCATTACACACGACATATACATGAATATGACAGTTTAAATACTTAAAAAAAGCATTTTGTATGTTTTTGCAAGCTAAAGACAGCTATTTTATCTTGATTTTGCAAACATAAGCCATTACACACGACATATACATGAATATGACAGTTTAGATACTTGAAAACAGCATTTTGTATATTTTTGCAAGCTGAAAACAGCTATTTTATCTTGATTTTGCAAACATAAGCCTCTACACACGACATATACATGAATATGAAAGTTTAAATACTTGAAAACAGCATTTTGTATGTTTTTGCAAACTGAAAACAGTTATTTTATCTTGATTTTGCAAACATAAGCCATTACATACGACATATACTTGAATATGACAGTTTAAATACTTGAAAACGGTGTTTTGTATGCTTTTGCATGCTTAAAACAGCATTTTTATCTTGCTTTCACCAACATTAGCTATTATACACGACAGAAACATGAATATGACAGTTTAAATACTTGAAAACAGCATTTTGTATGTTTTTCCAAGCTGAAAACAGCTATTTCATATTGATTTTGCAAACATAAGCCATTACACACGACATATACATGAATATGAAAGTTTAAATACTTGGAAACAGCATTTTGTATGTTTTTGCAAGCTGAAAACAGTTATTTTATCTTGATTTTGCAAACATAAGCCATTGCATACGACATATACATGAATATGACAGTTTAAATACTTGAAAACGGTGTTTTGTATGCTTTTGCATGCTTAAAACAGCATTTTTATCTTGCTTTCACCAACATTAGCTATCATACACGACAGAAACATGAATATGACAGTTTAAATACTTGAAAACAGCATTTTGTATGTTTTTGCAAGCTGAAAACAGCTTTTTTATTTTGATTTTGCAAACATAAGCCATTACACGCGACATATACATGAATATGACAGTTTAAATTTTTGAATACAGCATTTTGTATGTTTTTGCAAGCTGAAAACAGCTATTTTATCTTGATTTTGCAAACATAAGCCATTACACACGACAGTTTAAATACTTGGAAACAGCATTTTGTATGTTTTTGCAAGCTGAAAACAGTTATTTTATCTTGATTTTGCAAACATAAGCCATTGCATACGACATATACATGAATATGACAGTTTAAATACTTGAAAACGGTGTTTTGTATGCTTTTGCATGCTTAAAACAGCATTTTTATCTTGCTTTCACCAACATTAGCTATAATACACGACAGAAACATGAATATGACAGTTTAAATACTTGAAAACAGCATTTTGTATGTTTTTGCAAGCTGAAAACAGCTATTTTATCTTAATTTTGCAAACATAAGCCATTACACACGACATATACATGAAAATGACAGTTTAAAAACTTGAAAATAGCATTTTGTATGTTTTTGCAAGCTGAAAACAGCTATTTTATCTTGATTTTGCAAACATAAGCCATTACACACGACATTTACAAGAATATGACAGTTTAAATACTTAAAAACGGTGTTTTGTAAGCTTTTGCATGCATTAAACAGCATTTTTATCTTGCTTTCACCAACACTAGCTATTATACACGCCAGAAACATGAATATGACAGTTTAAATACTTGAAAACAGCATTTTGTATGGTTTTGCAAGCTGAAAACAGCTATTTTATATTGACTTTGCAAACATAAGCCATTACACACGACATATACATGATAATGAAAGTTTAAATACTTGAAAACAGCTTTTTGTATGTTTTTGCAAGCTGAAAACAGCTATTTTATCTTGATTTTGCAAACATAAGCCATTACACACGACATATACATGAATATGACAATTTAAATACTTGAAAACGGTGTTTTGTATGCTTTTGCATGCTTAAAACAGCATTTTTATCTTTCTTTCACCAACATTAGCTATTGTACACGACAGAAACATGAATATGACAGTTTAAATACTTGAAAACAGCATTTTGCATGTTTTGCAAGCTGAAAACAGCTTTTTTATATTGATTTTGCAAACATAAGCCATTACACACGACATATACATGAATATGACAGTTTAAATACTTGAAAACGGTGTTTTGTATGCTTTTGCATGCTTAAATCAGCATTTTTATCTTGCTTTCACCAACATTAGCTATAATACACGACAGAAACATGAATATGACAGTTTAAATACTTGAAAACAGCATTTTGTATGTTTTTGCAAGCTGAAAACAGCTATTTTATCTTGATTGTGCAAACATAAGCCATTACACACGACATATACATGAATATGACAGTTTAAATACTTGAAAACGGTGTTTTGTAAGCTTTTGCATGCTTAAAACAGCATTTTTATCTTGCTTTCACCAACATTGGCTAGTATACACGCCAGAAACATGAATATGACAGTTTAAATACTTTAAAACAGCATTTTGTATGTTTTTCCAAGCTGAAAACAGCTATTTCATATTGATTTTGCAAACATAAGCCATTACAAACGACATATACATGAATATGACAGTTTAAATACTTGAAAACAGCATTTTGTATGTTTTTGCAAGCTGAAAACAGCTTTTTTATATTGATTTTGCATACATAAGCCATTACACACGACATATACATGAATATGACAGTTTAAATACTTAAAAAAAGCATTTTGTATGTTTTTGCAAGCTAAAGACAGCTATTTTATCTTGATTTTGCAAACATAAGCCATTACACACGACATATACATGAATATGACAGTTTAGATACTTGAAAACAGCATTTTGTATATTTTTGCAAGCTGAAAACAGCTATTTTATCTTGATTTTGCAAACATAAGCCTCTACACACGACATATACATGAATATGAAAGTTTAAATACTTGAAAACAGCATTTTGTATGTTTTTGCAAACTGAAAACAGTTATTTTATCTTGATTTTGCAAACATAAGCCATTACATACGACATATACTTGAATATGACAGTTTAAATACTTGAAAACGGTGTTTTGTATGCTTTTGCATGCTTAAAACAGCATTTTTATCTTGCTTTCACCAACATTAGCTATTATACACGACAGAAACATGAATATGACAGTTTAAATACTTGAAAACAGCATTTTGTATGTTTTTTTAAGCTGAAAACAGCTATTTCATATTGATTTTGCAAACATAAGCCATTACACACGACATATACATGAATATGAAAGTTTAAATACTTGGAAACAGCATTTTGTATGTTTTTGCAAGCTGAAAACAGTTATTTTATCTTGATTTTGCAAACATAAGCCATTGCATACGACATATACATGAATATGACAGTTTAAATACTTGAAAACGGTGTTTTGTATGCTTTTGCATGCTTAAAACAGCATTTTTATCTTGCTTTCACCAACATTAGCTATCATACACGACAGAAACATGAATATGACAGTTTAAATACTTGAAAACAGCATTTTGTATGTTTTTGCAAGCTGAAAACAGCTTTTTTATCTTGATTTTGCAAACATAAGCCATTACACGCGACATATACATGAATATGACAGTTTAAATTTTTGAATACAGCATTTTGTATGTTTTTGCAAGCTGAAAACAGCTATTTTATCTTGATTTTGCAAACATAAGCCATTACACACGACAGTTTAAATACTTGGAAACAGCATTTTGTATGTTTTTGCAAGCTGAAAACAGTTATTTTATCTTGATTTTGCAAACATAAGCCATTGCATACGACATATACATGAATATGACAGTTTAAATACTTGAAAACGGTGTTTTGTATGCTTTTGCATGCTTAAAACAGCATTTTTATCTTGCTTTCACCAACATTAGCTATAATACACGACAGAAACATGGATATGACAGTTTAAATACTTGAAAACAGCATTTTGTATGTTTTTGCAAGCTGAAAACAGCTATTTTATCTTAATTTTGCAAACATAAGCCATTACACACGACATATACATGAAAATGACAGTTTAAAAACTTGAAAATAGCATTTTGTATGTTTTTGCAAGCTGAAAACAGCTATTTTATCTTGATTTTGCAAACATAAGCCATTACACACGACATTTACAAGAATATGACAGTTTAAATACTTAAAAACGGTGTTTTGTAAGCTTTTGCATGCATTAAACAGCATTTTTATCTTGCTTTCACCAACACTAGCTATTATACACGCCAGAAACATGAATATGACAGTTTAAATACTTGAAAACAGCATTTTGTATGGTTTTGCAAGCTGAAAACAGCTATTTTATATTGACTTTGCAAACATAAGCCATTACACACGACATATACATGATAATGAAAGTTTAAATACTTGAAAACAGCTTTTTGTATGTTTTTGCAAGCTGAAAACAGCTATTTTATCTTGATTTTGCAAACATAAGCCATTACACACGACATATACATGAATATGACAATTTAAATACTTGAAAACGGTGTTTTGTATGCTTTTGCATGCTTAAAACAGCATTTTTATCTTTCTTTCACCAACATTAGCTATTGTACACGACAGAAACATGAATATGACAGTTTAAATACTTGAAAACAGCATTTTGCATGTTTTGCAAGCTGAAAACAGCTTTTTTATATTGATTTTGCAAACATAAGCCATTACACACGACATATACATGAATATGACAGTTTAAATACTTGAAAACGGTGTTTTGTATGCTTTTGCATGCTTAAATCAGCATTTTTATCTTGCTTTCACCAACATTAGCTATAATACACGACAGAAACATGAATATGACAGTTTAAATACTTGAAAACAGCATTTTGTATGTTTTTGCAAGCTGAAAACAGCTATTTTATCTTAATTTTGCAAACATAAGCCATTACACACGACACATACATGAATATGACAGTTTAAATACTTGAAAACGGTGTTTTGTAAGCTTTTGCATGCTTAAAACAGCATTTTTATCTTGCTTTCACCAACATTAGCTATTATACACGCCAGAAACATGAATATGACAGTTTAAATACTTAAAAACAGCATTTTGTGGGTTTTTTCAAGCTGAAAACAGCTATTTTTTTTATTGATTTTGCAAACATAAGCCATTACACACGACATATACATGAATATGACAGTTTAAATACTTGAAAACGGTGTTTTGTATGCTTTTGCATGCTTAAAACAGCATTTTTATCTTTCTTTCACCAACATTAGCAATTATACACAACAGAAACATGAATATGACAGTTTAAATACTTGAAAACAGCATTTTGTATGTTTTTGCAAGCTGAAAACAGCTATTTTATCTTGATTTTGCAAACATAAGCCATTACACACGACATTTACAAGAATATGACAGTTTAAATACTTGAAAACGGTGTTTTGTAAGCTTTTGCATGCATAAAACAGCATTTTTATCTTGCTTTCACCAACATTAGCTATTATACACGCCAGAAACATGAATATGACAGTTTAAATACTTGAAAACAGCATTTTGTATGGTTTTTCAAGCTGAAAACAGCTATTTTATATTGACTTTGCAAACATAAGCCATTACACACGACATATACATGATTATGAAAGTTTAAATACTTGAAAACAGCTTTTTGTATGTTTTTGCAAGCTGAAAACAGCTATTTTATCTTGATTTTGCAAACATAAGCCATTACACACGACATATACATGAATATGACAATTTAAATACTTGAAAATTGTGTTTTGTATGCTTTTGCATGCTTAAAACAGCATTTTTATCTTTCTTTCACCAACATTAGCTATTGTACACGACAGAAACATGATTATGACAGTTTAAATACTTGAAAACAGCATTTTGCATGTTTTTGCAAGCTGAAAACAGCTTTTTTATATTGATTTTGCAAACATAAGCCATTACACACGACATATACATGAATATGACAGTTTAAATACTTAAAAACAGCATTTTGTATGTTTTTGCAAGCTGAAGACAGCTATTTTATCTTGATTTTGCAAACATAAGCCATTACACACGACATATACATGAATATGACAGTTTAGATACTTGAAAACAGCATTTTGTATATTATTGCAAGCTGAAAACAGCTATTTTATCTTGATTTTGCAAACATGAGCCTTTACACACGACATATACATGAATATGAAAGTTTAAATACTTGAAAACAGCATTTTGTATGTTTTTGCAAACTGAAAACAGTTATTTTATCTTGATTTTGCAAACATAAGCCATTACATACGACATATACATGAATATGACAGTTTAAATACTTGAAAACGGTGTTTTGTATGCTTTTGCATGCTTAAAACAGCATTTTTATCTTGCTTTCACCAACATTAGCTATTATACACGACAGAAACATGAATATGACAGTTTAAATACTTGAAAACAGCATTTTGTATGTTTTTGCAAGCTGAAAACAGCTATTTTATCTTGATTTTGCAAACATAAGCCATTACACACGACATATACATGAATATGACAGTTTAGATACTTGAAAACAGCATTTTGTATATTTTTGCAAGCTGAAAACAGCTATTTTATCTTGATTTTGCAAACATAAGCCATTACACGCGACATATACATGAATATGACAGTTTAAATTTTTGAATACAGCATTTTGTATGTTTTTGCAAGCTGAAAACAGCTATTTTATCTTGATTTTGCAAACATAAGCCATTACACACGACAGTTTAAATACTTGGAAACAGCATTTTGTATGTTTTTGCAAGCTGAAAACAGTTATTTTATCTTGATTTTGCAAACATAAGCCATTGCATACGACATATACATGAATATGACAGTTTAAATACTTGAAAACGGTGTTTTGTATGCTTTTGCATGCTTAAAACAGCATTTTTATCTTGCTTTCACCAACATTAGCTATAATACACGACAGAAACATGAATATGACAGTTTAAATACTTGAAAACAGCATTTTGTATGTTTTTGCAAGCTGAAAACAGCTATTTTATCTTAATTTTGCAAACATAAGCCATTACATACGACATATACATGAATATGACAGTTTAAATACTTGAAAACGGTGTTTTGTAAGCTTTTGCATGCTTAAAACAGCATTTTTATCTTGCTTTCACCAACATTAGCTATTATACAAGCCAGAAACATGAATATGACAGTTTAAATACTTTAAAACAGCATTTTGTATGTTTTTCCAAGCTGAAAACAGCTTTTTTATATTGATTTTGAAAACATAAGCCATTACACACGACATATACATGAATATGACAGTTTAAATACTTGAAAACAGCATTTTGTATGTTTTTGCAAGCTGAAAACAGCTATTTTATCTTGATTTTGCAAACATAAGCCATTACATACGACATATACATGAATATGACATTTTAAATACTTAAAAACAGCATTTTGTATGTTTTTGCAAGCTGAAAACAGCTATTTTATCTTGATTTTGCAAACATAAGCCATTACACACGACATATACAAGAATATGAAAGTTTAAATACTTGAAAACAGCATTTTGTATGTTTTTTCAAGCTGCAAACAGCATTTTTATCTTGCTTTCACCAACATTAGCTATTATACACGCCAGAAACATGAATATGACAGTTTAAATACTTGAAAACAGCATTTTGTATGTTTTTCCCAGCTGAAAACATCTATTTTATCTTGATTTTGAAAACATAAGCCATTACACACGACATATACATGAATATGACAGTTTGAATACTTGAAAACGGTGTTTTGTATGCTTTTGCATGCTTAAAACAGCATTTTTATCTTTCTTTCACCAACATTAGCTATTATACACGACAGAAACATGAATATGACAGTTTAAATACTTGAAAACAGCATTTTGTATGTTTTTGCAAGCTGAAAACAGCTATTTTATCTTGATTTTGCAAACATAAGCCATTACACACGACATATACATGAATATGACAGTTAAAATACTTTAAAACAGCATTTTGTATGTTTTTGCAAGCTGAAAACAGCTATTTTATCTTGATTTTGCAAACATAAGCCATTACACACGACATATACATGAATATGACAGTTTAAATTCTTGAAAACGGTGTTTTGTATGCTTTTGCATGCTTAAAACAGCATTTTTATCTTTCTTTCACCAACATTAGCTATTATACACAACAGAAACATGAATATGACAGTTTAAATACTTGAAAACAGCATTTTGTATGTTTTTGCAAGCTGAAAGCAGCTATTTTATCTTGATTTTGCAAACATAAGCCATTACACACGACATATACATGAATATGACAGTTTAAATACTTGAAAACAGCATTTTGTATGTTTTTTCAAGCTGAAAACAGCTATTTTATCTTGATTTTGCAAACATAAGCCATTACACACGACATATACATGAATATGACAGTTTAAATACTTGAAAACGGTGTTTTGTAAGCTTTTGCATGCATAAAACAACATTTTTATCTTGCTTTCACCAACATTAGCTATTGTAACAGGCAGAATCTCAGACAACAAAACAGGAAAGGTTTTCGTGTTTAAAGAAATTACTTTTATTAAAGAAGGTATATATGCATAAATTAATTAACAATTGAGGTGTATAACAAAAATTTAACAAATAAATGATTGAAAATGGTTACGTCGAATTCGAACAGCAAATTAATATAACAACTTACAAATCATAACAGATCGCACACTTGGTCGATAATCAAATAATAAAAAGGTTGACGTGGAATTAAAACAGCAAATTAGTATAACAACTTACAAATCATAGCAGATCGCACACTTGGACGGCAACACTTAGGGTGGACGATGGCTCAGGGAACTGTCAGCAACGATCACAAAAACTAGGTAAATCTACCAACTCGCGACTACGATACAACTAATGCCCAACTAGCCCTGTGCCATCGAACCAGCCCTATTTATACTAATTCTAACTGCACCTTCAAGTGACGTCAATCGAAGGGAAATTTCCAGTGTACTTTCCCACTTTCTCTCCTGACATCACTTGAAGGTTTTTGGCCGAAAATACACTAATTAACATATCGTTATTGAAAACGCTAATAACCAACAATTTGCAGTTCGCTAATTACAATTACTAACTCGAGGATTTTACTGTGACACCCCTTTCCCCTTAAACTAGTTACATTTTTTGAAGAAAAATATAACTTCTTTCGGAAAAATTACTACTTGAACACTAGACTCCGGGCCCCAGGTATTTTCTTCGCTACGGTGGTTGTATCCCCCATGACTGGTTCCTTACGTTGCTGTTGGCGTCGTCCAAGCCTCTGATGCTGCTGATCTCCCGTTTTCCCAAGCTGCTACTGTATTTTCTACATTTCACGCTGGGGTCATTCTGCGCAGGCTGGTTGATTGTCACGGTGTGGAGGATCAGAGGTAAGGTTCGTAGACCTCCTTCTGCTCCACGGTGTAAAACCAAATGGACGACGGCCTCAACGGAACGTTTCTGGGGGTACACCAACATACCCTGAATGATATACACCTGGCCCGTTGTACTAGCGTTCCGTAACAAACTAACCTCGGGGTGGCTGTAACAATAAAATCCTGAGCAGTATCTTATGTCATGTAAACAATTTTGATAAAACAAAACTATGATTTAAATAAAGACTATTGAAAACTAACTTAAATTTAACTTATTTATATAAACCTTATACCACCAGAGATTTAGTTTGTCTGTCGGCATTCCGTTCTCAAAATCACAAAACCCTACTAAACCTCTGGTTGTCTACCATACGGACAGGAGCGACAATTTCCTGGGATCATAACAACTACTTATGTCCTGGCATCCGAATAAAACTACACTGTAATGAAATTTATATTAAGCTGAACTTATCAAACAAAACGTATAATTTAGAAAATCGGTTTTAAGATCGGTGCAGTTGGTGTTTCGACACGGTCTGGTGCTGAAGCTGGTATCTCTATAACGGGCACTTCTATTTCTACATTACCGACTTCTTCTTTCACTCCTGCGTCCATGTCTTTTGCGAGAACCACATCAATCTGAACTGCTCGCTCTAGCAGGAGATGGAAATCATCTAGTAGACGGCGGTACTTTCCCATGCTAATATCCGTGCTCAGAATCCAGTTATCGCCCGTCATTAGTATTTTCTCTTCTTGCAGCAGCACAATCCCCTTGTCCAACACCGTGAATCGATAGTCGGCAGGGACACATAAGGGTAAACCAAGGAGTAACAGTACTAAAATAAATAAATTTAAACCTTTAACATATCCTAAAAATAACACCTTACTCCCAAATAAATCATTAAATACGTAACAAAATAATAAAAAAAAACAGCGAAGTGCCAATTAGATTCTGCTATTCGAAATCCAGGGCAAATCTGAGGGTTGTCCACAGCTTCTGGTGTGATATCGTCTTCGAGAGTGGTCCTCCTCTCTTGCATCACAATTTGGATCCGCATCACTTTCATCAGCTGTTGAGTTGGTGTAGTCATTGATTCCGCTGTTTTCTGTGTCGGTCGAATCTGGTGCTGATGAGGAACTAGAACTGGAATCGGGACTGGGGGAATTTATCGGGGAATTTATGACTTGTTCGTTTGTTGCGGGTGCATTGACGGAAGTACCCATCGGGGGAGGTGGTAATAAATCAAAAAGATTCGTTGCCGGTGCGGGATATTCGGGGTCGTTTCTTTTTCCATCTATTATTAAACATGGCTTTAGTCTATTTGCATGGACGACTTTTTCTTTTCCAGATGGTATATCCTTAATAACGAAATTGACGGGGCTCGTCTGTTTAATAATAGTGAATGGTCCCTTCCAAGGCTTGATAAGTTTTCTCGACAACCCGCTAGGTACTGTTGGATCATGCAAAAATACTCTGTCACCTACTTGAAGGGTAACGGGAGCAGTCTTTCTATTGTACAGCCGTCCGTTTCTGTTTTGTGCTTGCAGCACTCTCTCTCTCACAATTTTGTAGACTTCGTGTAGCTTTTTTCTTAAATCATGTTCCTCAGGGCCGTCTTCTCCTTTGTTTGCTGCAAGTACATCATCAAACGGAAGCTGCGACTCTCGTCCGTATAACAAAAAGAATGGAGTCTCCCCAGTAGCAGAGTTAACAGAATTTCTGATAGCCATAAGTACGTATGGCAGCCACGTATCCCAGTCTAGCTGATCCTTCTCCACATAGTGGGACATACAATCCGCCAGTGTTTTGTGGAATCGTTCAATACGACCATTACACATTGGATGGTATGCTGTTGTTTGTAGCTTTTGTATCTTCAGCATTTCGCAGACATGGGTAAATAATGTAGAAACAAAATTGGTTCCTCTGTCGGTTAACAACTGCTTTGGTGCCCCGTGTCGCGATATTATTTCCGTTATAAATGCTTTGGCTATCGTTTCCGCACGCTGATCCGGTAGCGCCACTGCTTCTGGGTATCGTGTGAAGGCATCTTGAAAGGTCAGAATGTACTTATTTCCTCGTCGGCTTGTTCGTAGCGGGCCCACAATATCCATAGCAACTCTATCGAAAGGCATTAGATTTTCCGGAAACTTCTGCAAGGGTGCCGGCCGAAGGTGTGGCGATGTTTTTCTTTGACAGCATGACAAACACTTAGAGCAATAATCTTTTACTTCGACAGCCATACCCTTCCAGTAAAAGTTTTTCTTAATTTTTGCTAAGGTTTGATCATATCCTAGGTGCCCCGCCTGTGGTAAATCGTGATAGGTAGCCATAATTTTTCTTTTCATGCTAGCAGGTGCAACTATGCGATCATCGCGTTCTCCTGCTACTCGCAATTTATAATATATCCCGTCGTTATCGAAGTAGAAATCGGCGGCATCTTCGTCTTGTTTTGTTTCTATTAACTTTTGGATGACTGCATCCCGTTGCTGTTCCTCCTGGATTCGATTTCTATCCCAAATTGGTTCGTACTCTCGAATCGTGGCTACTGAGAGCCTGGACAGTGCATCCGCGTTTCCATGCTTACGTCCAGCTCGATGGATAATTTTGAAATCGTATTCTGCTAATGTAAGTGCCCACCGCGATAGTCGACTACTTGGATCCTTCAGATTTATCAGCCAGTTGAGCGGTCTGTGATCGGTTATAATGGTGAACGGCCTACCGTACAAATAGCATCTGAATAATTTTACTGCCCAGATGATAGCGAGGCACTCTTTCTCGGTGGTGGTATAATTTTCTTCCGGTGAGTGTAGAGTTCTGCTGGCATAACAAATAGGGTGTTCGTGTTCGCCGGTTTTCTGGCTGAGGATAGCACCTAGAGCAAAATTAGAAGCGTCCGTGGATAAAATAAATGGCTCCTCGAAGTTTGGAGGCTGCAGCACGGGACTGTCCAATAAAGCAGAACGAAGAACGTTGAAAGCCTCTTCGGTTGTTTTATCCCAACTAAACAGGCAATTTTTTCTTGTAAGCATGGTGAGTGGTTTTGCTATGTCAGAAAAATTTTTTATAAATCTTCTATAAAATCCAACCAACCCTAGGAATGCCCGAACGTCGCGCACCGTTTTTGGAACAGGGTAATTTTTTATCACGTCAGTCTTTGACGGGTCCGGTTTCACACCTTTGCTAGATATTATATGACCAAGGTAACTAGTTTCACTCTTCATAAAATTACATTTTTCCGGCTTCAGTTTCAAATTATTTTTCTTCAATCGCTCAAAAATCTCTTTAAGTCTCTCCAAGTGTTCCGTTATGTCGTTTTTACTGAAAACAATAATGTCATCAAGGTAGACATAACATTTTTCTCCTGTCAAACCACTAAGTACACAATACATAAGACGCTGAAAAGTAGACGGGGCGTTACAAAGACCAAATGGCATGCGATTCCACTGATAATGCCCCCAGGGTGTGCTGAATGCCGTTTTTTCTCTGTCCTCTTCTGCGACCGCGACCTGGTGGTAACCACTTGCCAAATCTAAAGTTGTAAACAAAGCTGCGCCGTGTAATTGCTGTACAGTGTCTTGTAAATTTGGCAAAGGTAGAAAATCCTTTTTCGTTATGTTATTAAGAGCGCGGAAATCTATGCAAAGTCTGACTTTTGTGCTGCCGTCTGGCATCGTTCTGTTTACTAGTACAACAGGCGCAGACCAAGGTGAATCGGATTCTTCAATAATTCCGTCGTTCAAAAGTTTATTGATTTGGCCCGTTAATTCTTCTTTTTGTGCGTACGGTACTCGATAAGGCGCCTTGGCAATTGGATGTGCGTCTTCAGTGATAATGCGATGCTTTATTTTAGAAGTACAACCTAATTTACTTCCTTCCGTTATAAAAATGTCCTGGTATTCGTCTATTAAGTTCTTTAATTCTCCTTGATCCGTAGTGGCTAAGTGGCTGATATCAATAACGTCTGAAAGATTCGTATTATTAATTGCGGAAACTTGTTCTCCATTTAAGGTTAAAGAGTCATTAAACGTTACAGGAGTCTCAGTCCCCAGAATAAGGTTCTTTGGGACAATTACTGTCTCTGCACTAACATTGATTAATTTGATGAATATATTTTTTTTTGTATCCTTGGTTACAGTTCTGGCAGCCAGTACACCGTTTATGTGTATTTCGGCTGGCTCTATTAAAATACTACCCGTCTGTTGTACTGGATTTACTCTAGCCGCATCACAAATTGCTTCCGATCGTGCAGGAATCTCAAGATCCTCTGATAGGCGGATATAGTTAATCGAAAGATCTATTTCCGATTCGACACCGCTTTCTGGAACTGCTTCACGCTTACTCGTTTCTTGAACATCTCCATCACAGTTTACACGGTTTCTTACCTTTCTGGTACTTTCATTCTCTGCAAAAGCTGTTTTAGCTCTTATAGACTTAAATTCATGTGGCGATGTTTCCAGTCTATTTTTCGCACAATTTATTTCTTTTACGTCTTGCCTTTTTACCTTTGCCGTACTATTTTTGTCCTCTTCGACAGCTGTTTTAGATTCCATAGACTCAATTTCATTTGGCGATGTCTTCAGTCTATGTTGGCTCCAGCAGTTTTGTTTCAATTTGTTACACTCGATTTTCCCTTCGTCCTCTGTAGCCGGCGCTCTAAATTTTTCTTTTTCGTTGTTTATGAGCGCTATTTTCCAACACTCATTATCCAATCTAAACTCATTTCGGGCGTAATCGAGCACCGCCTTATGCTTCTTTAAGAAATCTATTCCAATCAATCCATCAGCTGCAAGTGATAAGCTATCTTTACAAACGATGAATTCGTGCTTAACATTACCATTCCGACCCAATGGTAATTTTATATCGGCTACTCCTAACACTGGTAATGATTGACCTGAAATACTAGTTATTATCCGGTTTTCTATATTGTTTATTTTAGTGACTGTCCCCTCGATCACAAGATGTTTAATTACGCTGATGCTCGCGCCTGTGTCAATTAAAAAGTTACAAACTCTGTTATTTATTTTTAATGATATTTGGTTAGTGAAATTTACTTTTGCTGCTTGTATCGTGGTAACGTAATCTTTATTCATCAAGTGATATTTGTCGCTCGATTTGGGGTTATCGGCGACTATTCTTAGTTTAAATTCTCTCGTCGTTGTGAAGAGTTTCCGCCGTTCTTCTTCTGGCAATCCCTGGTGGTGTGACCCACCTGCTTACATCTATTGCAACTTAAATTTGACCGGTTTAACTGCATTGAACAATCTTTCTGTACATGGCCTTGCTGTTTACATTTGTAGCAAATTAAATCTTTTTGTTTCAAAGGACAATTATACCTCATGTGCCCCATTTCTTCGCAGTTGAAGCACATGATGTTCGTCATCTCTCTCCTGTTTTGCGACTGGAACCCTGAACTGTACCGATTTGAATTTGGTGGTTTAAAATTTAGACTCTGTCTGGCAGGTGAATTCATGGCACTCGTACTGGGTTGACTGTTTGCGTTCACTATTGATACTAAATTTTCAAGTAACGTTTCTTGTGCCCAAACATTATTCACGGGGTTGAGGCTACGTTCGCGAAGCTGAGTTTCTATCCGCTCATAACCTTTCGCTAAATTAATTGCGTCATACAAGGATTTTGGATTATCTTTCAGTAAGTCACGTTGTAAATGCGAAACACAACCCGAAACAAACTGTTGTACTAATCTTTTTTCTAACATTTTATTAATTACTGTTTGCTCGTTCACGTTTTCAGGTTTTTCATAAAGGTGTTGACCTATTCCTCGCAGCCGGTCTGCAAAATCTTCCACGTTTTCGTCTTTCCGCTGATAACATTTTGCGAATAAACTCTCAGCTGTGCTATAATCATAGCTGCGTCCGTAGCGCTCTATCAACTTTTTTTTTAGAGTTTCCCAGCACGTAGTGTCCCTTAATTCATTATTGTATTGTATAAAATTTCTAGCTTTACCCTTCAAATTACGTTTTGCAAGACTGACCATGTAAACATCCGTCCAATTGCCTAAAGGGCGATTATATTCAAAGTCCGAAATAAAGTCGTTTATAGATTCGTTAGCTTCACCGTTAAACACTGGTAGCGTATGACTAAGGCCCATTGAAGATAAATATGATGCTTCGACTTGTACGGGTTCTCGTGCTGGTGCATCTCCCGGCATTTTAATTTAGATAAGAAATTTAGTGAAAAATAGAAAAAGAAAACCGTATTACAAAATTCCAAAAGTATAGGTAAATAAATAAATTCACGTTACTTTGAGCAACAAAACAAAAAAAACGGTCAAGGCTTCCGGAATACTTCGAATCTCACCGCTGAGCACCAATTGTAACAGGCAGAATCTCAGACAACAAAACAGGAAAGGTTTTCGTGTTTAAAGAAATTACTTTTATTAAAGAAGGTATATATGCATAAATTAATTAACAATTGAGGTGTATAACAAAAATGTAACAAATAAATGATTGAAAATGGTTACGTCGAATTCGAACAGCAAATTAATATAACAACTTACAAATCATAACAGATCGCACACTTGGTCGATAAACAAATAATAAAAAGGTTGACGTGGAATTAAAACAGCAAATTAGTATAACAACTTACAAATCATAGCAGATCGCACACTTGGACGGCAACACTTAGGGTGGACGATGGCTCAGGGAACTGTCAGCAACGATCACAAAAACTAGGTAAATCTACCAACTCGCGACTACGATACAACTAATGCCCAACTAACCCTGTGCCATCGAACCAGCCCTATTTATACTAATTCTAACTGCACCTTCAAGTGACGTCAATCGAAGGGAAATTTCCAGTGTACTTTCCCACTTTCTCTCCTGATATCACTTGAAGGTTTTTGGCCGAAAATACACTAATTAAAATATCGTTATTGAAAACGCTAATAACCAACAATTTGCAGTTTGCTAATTACAATTATTAACTCGAGGATTTCACTGTGACACTATTATACACGCCAGAAACATGAATATGACAGTTTAAATACTTGAAAACAGCATTTTATATGGTTTTGCAAGTTGAAAACAGCTATTTTATATTGACTTTGCAAACATAAGCCATTACACACGACATATACATGAATATGACAGTTTAAATACTTGAAAACAGCATTTTGTATGTTTTTGCAAGCTGAAAACAGCTATTTTATCTTGATTGTGCAAACATAAGCCATTACACACGACATATACATTAATATGACAGTTTAAATACTTGAAAACGGTGTTTTGTATGCTTTTGCATGCTTAAAACAGCATTTTTATCTTGCTTTCACCAACATTAGCTATTATACACGACAGAAACATGAATATGACAGTTTAAATACTTGAAAACAGCATTTTGTATGTTTTTGCAAGCTGAAAACAGCTATTTTATCTTAATTTTGCAAACATAAGCCATTACACACGACACATACATGAATATGACAGTTTAAATACTTGAGCACGGTGTTTTGTAAGCTTTTGCATGCTTAAAACAGCATTTTTATCTTGCTTTCACCAACATTAGCTATTATACACGCCAGAAACATGAATATGACAGTTTAAATACTTAAAAACAGCATTTTGTGGGTTTTTTCAAGCTGAAAACAGCTATTTTTTTTATTGATTTTGCAAACATAAGCCATTACACACGACATATACATGAATATGACAGTTTAAATACTTGAAAACGGTGTTTTGTATGCTTTTGCATGCTTAAAACAGCATTTTTATCTTTCTTTCACCAACATTAGCAATTATACACAACAAAAACATGAATATGACAGTTTAAATACTTGAAAACAGCATTTTGTATGTTTTTGCAAGCTGAAAACAGCTATTTTATCTTGATTTTGCAAACATAAGCCATTACACACGACATATACATGAATATGACAGTTTAAAAACTTGAAAACAGCATTTTGTATGTTTTTGCAAGCTGAAAACAGCTATTTTATCTTGATTTTGCAAACATAAGCCATTACACACGACATTTACAAGAATATGACAGTTTAAATACTTGAAAACGGTGTTTTGTAAGCTTTTGCATGCATAAAACAGCATTTTTATCTTGCTTTCACCAACATTAGCTATTATACACGCCAGAAACATGAATATGACAGTTTAAATACTTGAAAACAGCATTTTGTATGGTTTTTCAAGCTGAAAACAGCTATTTTATATTGACTTTGCAAACATAAGCCATTACACACGACATATACATGATTATGAAAGTTTAAATACTTGAAAACAGCTTTTTGTATGTTTTTGCAAGCTGAAAACAGCTATTTTATCTTGATTTTGCAAACATAAGCCATTACACACGACATATACATGAATATGACAATTTAAATACTTGAAAATTGTGTTTTGTATGCTTTTGCATGCTTAAAACAGCATTTTTATCTTTCTTTCACCAACATTAGCTATTGTACACGACAGAAACATGATTATGACAGTTTAAATACTTGAAAACAGCATTTTGCATGTTTTTGCAAGCTGAAAACAGCTTTTTTATATTGATTTTGCAAACATAAGCCATTACACACGACATATACATGAATATGACAGTTTAAATACTTAAAAACAGCATTTTGTATGTTTTTGCAAGCTGAAGACAGCTATTTTATCTTGATTTTGCAAACATAAGCCATTACACACGACATATACATGAATATGACAGTTTAGATACTTGAAAACAGCATTTTGTATATTTTTGCAAGCTGAAAACAGCTATTTTATCTTGATTTTGCAAACATAAGCCTTTACACACGACATATACATGAATATGAAAGTTTAAATACTTGAAAACAGCATTTTGTATGTTTTTGCAAACTGAAAACAGTTATTTTATCTTGATTTTGCAAACATAAGCCATTACATACGACATATACTTGAATATGACAGTTTAAATACTTGAAAACGGTGTTTTGTATGCTTTTGCATGCTTAAAACAGCATTTTTATCTTGCTTTCACCAACATTAGCTATTATGCACGACAGAAACATGAATATGACAGTTTAAATACTTGAAAACAGCATTTTGTATGTTTTTGCAAGCTGAAAACAGCTTTTTTATCTTGATTTTGCAAACATAAGCCATTACACACGACATATACATGAATATGACAGTTTAAATTTTTGAAAACAGCATTTTGTATGTTTTTGCAAGCTGAAAACAGCTATTTTATCTTGATTTTGCAAACATAAGCCATTACACACGACATATACATAAATATGACAGTTTAAATACTTGAAAACGGTGTTTTGTATGCTTTTGCATGCTTAAAACAGCATTTTTATCTTGCTTTCACCAACGTTAGCTATTATACACGACAGAAACATGAATATGACTGTTTGAATACTTGAAAACAGCATTTTGTATGTTTTTGCAAGCTGAAAACAGCTTTTTTATCTGGATTTTGCAAACATAAGCCATTACACACGACATATACATGAATATGACAGTTTAAATACTTGAAAACGGTGTTTTGTATGCTTTTGCATGCTTAAAACAGCATTTTTGTCTTTCTTTCACCAACATTAGCTATTATACACGACAGAAACATGAATATGACAGTTTAAATATTTGAAAACAGCATTTTGTATGTTTTTGCAAGCTGAAAGCAGCTATTTTATCTTGATTTTGCAAACATAAGCCATTACACTCGACATATACATGAATATGACAGTTTAAATACTTGAAAACAGCATTTTGTATGTTTTTGCAAGCTGAAAACAGCTATTTTATCTTGATTTTGCAAACATAAGCCATTACACACGACATATACATGAATATGAAAGTTTAAATACTTGAAAATAGCTTTTTGTATGTTTTTGCAAGCTGAAAACAGCTATTTTATCTTGATTTTGCAAACATAAGCCATTACACACGACATATACATGAATATGACAGTTTAAATACTTGAAAACGGTGTTTTGTATGCTTTTGCATGCTTAAAACAGCATTTTTGTCTTTCTTTCACCAACATTAGCTATTATACACGACAGAAACATGAATATGGCAGTTTAAATACTTGAAAACAGCATTTTGTATGTTTTTTCAAGCTGCAAACAGCATTTTTATCTTGCTTTCACCAACATTAGCTATTATTTACGCCAGAAACATGAATATGACAGTTTAAATACTTGAAAACAGCATTTTGTATGTTTTTCCCAGCTGAAAACATCTATTTTATCTTGATTTTGAAAACATAAGCCATTACACACGACATATACATGAATATGACAGTTTGAATACTTGAAAACGGTGTTTTGTAAGCTTTTGCATGCTTAAAACAGCATTTTTATCTTGCTTTCACCAACATTGGCTAGTATACACGCCAGAAACATGAATATGACAGTTTAAATACTTTAAAACAGCATTTTGTATGTTTTTCCAAGCTGAAAACAGCTATTTCATATTGATTTTGCAAACATAAGCCATTACAAACGACATATACATGAATATGACAGTTTAAATACTTGAAAACAGCATTTTGTATGTTTTTGCAAGCTGAAAACAGCTTTTTTATATTGATTTTGCAAACATAAGCCATTACACACGACATATACTTAAATATGACAGTTTAAATACTTAAAAACAGCATTTTGTATGTTTTTGCAAGCTGAAGACAGCTATTTTATCTTGATTTTGCAAACATAAGCCATTACACACGACATATACATGAATATGACAGTTTAGATACTTGAAAACAGCATTTTGTATATTTTTGCAAGCTGAAAACAGCTATTTTATCTTGATTTTGCAAACATAAGCCATTACACACGACATATACATGAATATGAAAGTTTAAATACTTGGAAACAGCAGTTTGTTTGTTTTTGCAAGCTGAAAACAGTTATTTTATCTTGATTTTGCAAACATAAGCCATTGCATACGACATATACATGAATATGACAGTTTAAATACTTGAAAACGGTGTTTTGTATGCTTTTGCATGCTTAAAACAGCATTTTTATCTTGCTTTCACCAACATTAGCTATCATACACGACAGAAACATGAATATGACAGTTTAAATACTTGAAAACAGCATTTTGTATGTTTTTGCAAGCTGAAAACAGCTTTTTTATCTTGATTTTGCAAACATAAGCCATTACACGCGACATATACATGAATATGACAGTTTAAATTTTTGAAAACAGCATTTTGTATGTTTTGCAAGCTGAAAACAGCTATTTTATCTTGATTTTGCAAACATAAGCCATTACACACGACAGTTTAAATACTTGGAAACAGCATTTTGTATGTTTTTGCAAGCTGAAAACAGTTATTTTATCTTGATTTTGCAAACATAAGCCATTGCATACGACATATACATGAATATGACAGTTTAAATACTTGAAAACGGTGTTTTGTATGCTTTTGCATGCTTAAAACAGCATTTTTATCTTGCTTTCACCAACATTAGCTATAATACACGACAGAAACATGAATATGACAGTTTAAATACTTGAAAACAGCATTTTGTATGTTTTTGCAAGCTGAAAACAGCTATTTTATCTTAATTTTGCAAACATAAGCCATTACATACGACATATACATGAATATAACAGTTTAAATACTTGAAAACGGTGTTTTGTAAGCTTTTGCATGCTTAAAACAGCATTTTTATCTTGCTTTCACCAACATTAGCTATTATACAAGCCAGAAACATGAATATGACAGTTTAAATACTTTAAAACAGCATTTTGTATGTTTTTCCAAGCTGAAAACAGCTTTTTTATATTGATTTTGAAAACATAAGCCATTACACACGACATATACATGAATATGACAGTTTAAATACTTGAAAACAGCATTTTGTATGTTTTTGCAAGCTGAAAACAGCTATTTTATCTTGATTTTGCAAACATAAGCCATTACATACGACATATACATGAATATGACATTTTAAATACTTAAAAACAGCATTTTGTATGTTTTTGCAAGCTGAAAACAGCTATTTTATCTTGATTTTGCAAACATAAGCCATTACACACGACATATACAAGAATATGAAAGTTTAAATACTTGAAAACAGCATTTTGTATGTTTTTTCAAGCTGCAAACAGCATTTTTATCTTGCTTTCACCAACATTAGCTATTATACACGCCAGAAACATGAATATGACAGTTTAAATACTTGAAAACAGCATTTTGTATGTTTTTCCCAGCTGAAAACATCTATTTTATCTTGATTTTGAAAACATAAGCCATTACACACGACATATACATGAATATGACAGTTTGAATACTTGAAAACGGTGTTTTGTATGCTTTTGCATGCTTAAAACAGCATTTTTATCTTTCTTTCACCAACATTAGCTATTATACACGACAGAAACATGAATATGACAGTTTAAATACTTGAAAACAGCATTTTGTATGTTTTTGCAAGCTGAAATAGCTATTTTATCTTGATTTTGCAAACATAAGCCATTACACACGACATATACATGAATATGACAGTTTAAATTCTTGAAAACGGTGTTTTGTATGCTTTTGCATGCTTAAAACAGCATTTTTATCTTTCTTTCACCAACATTAGCTATTATACACAACAGAAACATGAATATGACAGTTTAAATACTTGAAAACAGCATTTTGTATGTTTTTGCAAGCTGAAAGCAGCTATTTTATCTTGATTTTGCAAACATAAGCCATTACACACGACATATACATGAATATGACAGTTTAAATACTTGAAAACAGCATTTTGTATGTTTTTGCAAGCTGAAAACAGCTATTTTATCTTGATTTTGCAAACATAAGCCATTACACACGACATATACATGAATATGACAGTTTAAATACTTGAAAACGGTGTTTTGTAAGCTTTTGCATGCATAAAACAGCATTTTTATCTTGCTTTCACTAACATTAGCTATTATACACGCCAGAAACATGAATATGACAGTTTAAATACTTGAAAACAGCATTTTATATGGTTTTGCAAGTTGAAAACAGCTATTTTATATTGACTTTGCAAACATAAGCCATTACACACGACATATACATGAATATGACAGTTTAAATACTTGAAAACAGCATTTTGTATGTTTTTGCAAGCTGAAAACAGCTATTTTATCTTGATTGTGCAAACATAAGCCATTACACACGACATATACATTAATATGACAGTTTAAATACTTGAAAACGGTGTTTTGTATGCTTTTGCATGCTTAAAACAGCATTTTTATCTTGCTTTCACCAACATTAGCTATTATACACGACAGAAACATGAATATGACAGTTTAAATACTTGAAAACAGCATTTTGTATGTTTTTGCAAGCTGAAAACAGCTTTTTTATCTTGATTTTGCAAACATAAGCCATTACACACGACATATACATGAATATGACAGTTTAAATTTTTGAAAACAGCATTTTGTATGTTTTTGCAAGCTGAAAACAGCTATTTTATCTTGATTTTGCAAACATAAGCCATTACACACGACAGAAACATGAATATGACAATTTAAATACTTGAAATAGCAATTTTGTATGTTTTTGCAAGCTAAAAACAGCTATTTAATCTTGATTTTGCAAACATAAGCCATTACACACGACATATACATGAATATGACAGATTAAATACTTGAAAATAGCATTTTGTATGTTTTTGCAAGCTGAAAACAGCTATTTTATCTTGATTTTGCAAACATAAGCCATTACACACGACATATACATGAATATGACAGTTTAAATACTTGAAAACAGCATTTGTATGTTTTCGCAAGCTGAAAACAGCTATTTTATCTTGATTGTGCAAACATAAGCCATTACACACGACATATTCATGAATATGACAGTTTAAATACTTGAAAACGGTGTTTTGTAAGCTTTTGCATGCTTAAAACAGCATTTTTATCTTGCTTTCACCAACATTAGCTATTATACACTCCAGAAACATGAATATGACAGTTTAAATACTTTTAAAACAGCATTTTGTATGTTTTTCCAAGCTCAAAACAGCTATTTTATATTGATTTTGAAAACATAAGCCATTACACACGACAAATACATGAATATGACAGTTTTAAATACTTGAAAACGGTGTTTTGTATGCTTTTGCATGCTTAAACAGCATTTTTATCTTTCTTTCACCAACATTAGCTATTATACACGACAGAAACATGAATATGACAGTATAAATACTTGAAAACAGCATTTTGTATGTTTTTGCAAGTTGAAACAGCTTTTTTATCTTGATTTTGCAAACATAAGCCATTACACACGAATATACATGAATATGACAGTTTAAATTTTTGAAAACAGCATTTTGTATGTTTTTGCAAGCTGAAAACAGCTATTTTATCTTGATTTTGCAAACATAAGCCATTACACACGACAGAAACATGAATATGACAATTTAAATACTTGAAAATAGCATTTTGTATGTTTTTGCAAGCTAAAAACAGCTATTTAATCTTGATTTTGCAAACATAAGCCATTACACACGACATATACATGAATATGACAGTTTAAATACTTGAAAATAGCATTTTGTATGTTTTTGCAAGCTGAAAACAGCTATTTTATCTTGATTTTGCAAACATAAGCCATTACACACGACATATTCATGAATATGACAGTTTAAATACTTGAAAACGGTGTTTTGTAAGCTTTTGCATGCTTAAAACAGCATTTTTATCTTGCTTTCACCAACATTAGCTATTATACACTCCAGAAACATGAATATGACAGTTTAAATACTTTAAAACAGCATTTTGTATGTTTTTCCAAGCTCAAAACAGCTATTTTATATTGATTTGAAAACATAAGCCATTACACACGACAAATACATGAATATGACAGTTTAAATACTTGAAAACGGTGTTTTGTATGCTTTTGCATGCTTAAAACAGCATTTTATCTTTCTTTCACCAACATTAGCTATTATACACGACAGAAACATGAATATGACAGTATAATTACTTGAAAACAGCATTTTGTATGTTTTTGCAAGCTGAAAACAGCTATTTTATCTTGATTTTGCAAACATAAGCCATTACATACGACATATACATGAATATGACATTTTAAATACTTAAAAACAGCATTTTGCATGTTTTTGCAAGCTGAAAACAGCTATTTTATCTTAATTTTGCAAACATAAGCCCTTACACACGACATATACATGAATATGACAGTTTAAATCTTGAAAACGGTGTTTTGTAAGCTTTTGCATGCTTAAAACAGCATTTTTATCTTGCTTTCACCAACATTAGCTATTATACACGCCAGAAACATGAATATGACAGTTTAAATACTTAAAAACAGCATTTTGTGGGTTTTTTGCAAGCTGAAAACAGCTATTTTTTTATTGATTTTGCAAACATAAGCCATTACACACGACATATACATGAATATGACAGTTTAAATACTTGAAAACAGCATTTTGTATGTTTTTGCAAGCTGAAAACAGCTATTTTATCTTGATTTTGCAAACATAAGCCATTACACACGACATATACATGAATATGACAGTTTAAATACTTGAAAACGGTGTTTTGTATGCTTTTGCATGCTTAAAACAGCATTTTTATCTTGCTTTCACCAACATTATCTATTATACACGACAGAAACATAAATATGACAGTTTAAATACTTAAAAACAGCATTTTGTATGTTTTTGCAAGCTGAAAACAGCTATTTTATCTTGATTTTGCAAACATAAGCCATTACACACGACATATACATGAATATGACAGTTTAAATACTTGAAAATAGCATTTTTTATGTTTTGCAAGCTGAAAACAGCTATTTTATCTTGATTTGCAAACATGAGCCATTACACACGACATATACATGAATATGAAAGTTTAAATACTTGAAAACAGCATTTTGTATGTTTTTTCAAGCTGAAAACAGCATTTTTATCTTGCTTTCACCAACATTAGCTGTTATACACGCCAGAAACATGAATATGACAGTTTAAATACTTGAAAACAGCATTTTGTATGTTTTTGCAAGCTGAAAACAGCTATTTTATCTTGATTTTGCAAGCATAAGCCATTACACACGACATATACATGAATATGACAGTTTAAATACTTGAAAACGGTGTTTTGTATGCTTTTGCATGCTTAAAAACAGCATTTTTATCTTTCTTTCACCAACATTAGCTATTATACACGACAGAAACATGAATATGACAGTTTAAATACTTGAAAACAGCATTTTGTATGTTTTTGCAAGCTGAAAACAGCTATTTTATATTGATTTGCAAACATAAGCCATTACACACGACATATACATGAATATGACAGTTTAAATTCTTGAGACAGCATTCTGTATGTTTTTGCAAGCTGAAAACAGCTATTTTATCTTGATTTTGCAAACATAAGCCATTACACACGACATATACATGAATATGACAGTTTAAATACTTGAAAACGGTGTTTTGTATGCTTTTGCATGCTTAAAACAGCATTTTTATCTTGTTTTCACCAACATTATCTATTATGCACGACAGAAACATGAATATGACAGTTTAAATACTTAAAAACAGCATTTTGTATGTTTTTGCAAGCTGAAAACAGCTATTTAATCTTGATTTTGCAAACATAAGCCATTACACACGACATTTACATGATATGACAGTTTAATTACTTGAAAACAGCATTTTGTATGTTTTTGCAAGCTGAAAACAGCTATTTTATCTTGATTTTGCAAACATAAGCCCATTACACACGACATATACATGAATATGACAGTTTAAATACTTGAAAACGGTGTTTTGTATGCTTAAAACAGCATTTTTATCTTGATTTCACCAACATTAGCCATTATACACGACAGAAACATGAATATGACAATTTAAATACTTGAAAATAGCATTTTGTATGTTTTGCAAGCTAAAAACAGCTATTTTATCTTGATTTTGCAAACATAAGCCATTACACACGACATATACCTGAATATGACAGTTTAAATACTTGAAAACAGCATTTTGTATGTTTTTGCAAGCTGAAAACAGCTATTTTATCTTGATTTTGCAAACATAAGCCATTACACACGACATATACATGAATATGACAGTTTAACTACTTGAAAACGGCATTTGTAAGCTTTTGCATGCTTAAAACAGCATTTTTATCTTGCTTTCACCAACATTAGCTATAATACACGCCAGAAACATGAATATGACAGTTTTAAATACTTGAAAACAGCATTTTGTATGTTTTTGCAAGCTGAAAACAGCTATTTTATATTGATTTTGCAAACATAAGCCATTACACACGACATAGACATGAATATGACAGTTTAAATTCTTGAAAACAGCATTTTGTATGTTTTTGCAAGCTGAAAACAGCTATTTTATCTTGATTTTGCAAACATAAGCCATTACACACGACATGTACATGAATATGACAGTTTAAATACTTGAAAACGGTGTTTTGTATGCTTTTGCATGCTTAAAACAGCATTTTTATCTTGCTTTCACCAACATTATCTATTATGCACGACAGAAACATGAATATGACAGTTTAAATACTTAAAAACAGCATTTTGTATGTTTTTGCAAGCTGAAAACAGCTATTTAATCTTGATTTTGCAAACATAAGCCATTACACACGACATATACATGAATATGACAGTTTAATTACTTGAAAACAGCCTTTTGTATGTTTTTGCAAGCTGAAAACAGCTATTTTATCTTGATTTTGCAAACATAAGCCATTACATACGACATATACATGAATATGACAGTTTAAATACTTCAAAACAGCATTTTGTATTTTTTTGGCAAGCTGAAAACAGCTATTTTATCTTGATTTTGCAAACATAAGTCATTACACACGACATATACATGAATATGACAGTTTAAATACTTGAAAACGGTGTTTTGTATGTTTTTGCAAGCTGAAAACAGCTATTTTATCTTGATTTTGCAAACATAAGCCATAACACACGACATATACATGAATATGACAGTTTAAATATTTGAAAACGGAGTTTTGTATGTTTTTGCATTCTTAAAACAGCATTTTTATCTTGCTTTCACCAACATTAGCTATTATACACGACAGAAACTTGAATATGACAGTTTATATACTTGAAAACAGCATTTTGTATGTTTTTGCAAGCTGAAAACAGCTATTTTATCTTGATTTTGCAAACATAAGCATTACACACGACATATACATGAGTATGACAGTTTAAATACTTGAAAACAGCATTTTGTATGTTTTTGCAAGCTGAAAACAGCTATTTTATCTTGATTTTGCAAACATAAGCCATTATACACAACATATACATGAATATGACAGTTTAAATACTTGAAAACGGTGTTTTGTATGCTTTTGCAAGCTTAAAACAGCGTTTTTATCTTGCTTTCACCAACATTAGCTATTATACATGCCAGAAACATGAATATGATAGTTTAAATACTTGAAAACAGCATTTTGTATGTTTTTGCAAGCTGAAAACAGCTATTTTATCTTGATTTTGGCAAACATAAGCCATTACACACGACATATACATGAATATGACAGTTTAAATACTTGAAAACGGTATTTGTAAGCTTTTGCATGCTTAAAACAGCATTTTTATCTTGCTTTCACCAACATTAGCTATTATACACGCAGAAACATGAATATGACAGTTTAAATACTTGAAAACAGCATTTTGTAGGTTTTTGCAAGCTGAAAACAGCTATTTTATATTGATTTTGCAAACATAAGCCATTACACACGACATATACATGAATATGACAGTTTAAATTCTTGAAAACAGCATTTTGTATGTTTTTGCAAGCTGAAAACAGCTATTTTATCTTGATTTTGCAAACATAAGCCATTACACACGACATATACATGAATATGACAGGTTTAAATACTTGAAAACGGTGTTTTGTATGCTTTTGCATGCTTAAAACAGCTTTTTTATCTTGCTTTCACCAACATTATCTATTATGCACGACAGAAACATGAATATGACAGTTTATATACTTAAAAACAGCATTTTGTATGTTTTTGCAAGCTGAAAACAGCTATTTGATCTTGATTTTGCAAACATAAGCCATTACACACGACATATACATGAATATGACAGTTTAATTACTTAAAAACAGCATTTTATATGTTTTTGCAAGCTGAAAACAGCTATTTTATCTTGATTTTGCAAACATAAGCCATTACACACGACATATACAAAAATATGAAAGTTTAAATACTTGAAAACAGCATTTTGTATGTTTTTTCAAGCTTAAAACAGCTATTTTATCTTGATTTTGCAAACATAAACCATTACACACGACATATACATGAATATTACAGTTTAAATACTTGAAAACGGTGTTTTTATGCTTTTGCATGCTCAAAACTGCTTTTTTATCTTGCTTTCACCAACATTAGCTATAATACACGACAGAAACATGAATATGACAGTTTAAATACTTGAAAACGTTGTTTTGTATGCTTTTGCATGCTTAAAACAGCATTTTTATCTTGCTTTCACCAACATTAGCTATTATACACGACAGAAACGTGAATATGACAGTTTAAATACTTGAAAACGGTGTTTTGTATGCTTTTGCATGCTTAAAACAGCATTTTTATCTTGCTTTCACCAAAATTAGCTATTATACACGACAGAAACATGAATATGACAGTTTAAATACTTGAAAACAGCATTTTGTATGTTTTTGCAAGCTGAAAACAGCTATTTTATCTTGATTTTGCAAACTTAAGCATTACACACGACATATACATAATTATGACAGTTTAAATATTTGAAAACAGCATTTTATATGTTTTTGCAAGCTGAAAACAGCTATTTTATCTTGATTTTGCAAACATAAGCCATTACACACAACATATACATGAATATGACAGTTTAAATACTTGAAAACGGTGTTTTGTATGCTTTTGCATGCTTAAAACAGCATTTTTATCTTGCTTTCACCAACATTAGCTATTATGCATGACAGAAACATGAATATGACAGTTTAAATACTTGAAAACAGCATTTTGTATGTTTTTGCAAGCTGAAAACAGCTATTTTATCTTGATTTTGCAAACATAAGCCATTACACACGACATATAAATGAATATGACAGTTTAAGTACTTAAAAACAGCATTTTGTATGTTTTTTCAAGCTGAAAACAGCTATTTTATCTTGATTTGCAAACATAAGCCATTATACACAACATATACATGAATATGACAGTTTAAATACTTGAAAACGGTGTTTTGTATGCTTTTGCATGCTTAAAACAGCGTTTTTATCTTGCTTTCACCAACATTAGCTATAATACGCGACAGAAACATGAATATGACAGTTTAAATACTTGAAAACAGCATTTGTATTTTTTTGCAAGCTGAAAACAGCTATTTTATCTTGATTTTGCTAACATAAGCCATTACACACGACATATACATGAATATGACAGTTTAAATACTTGAAAACGGTGTTTTGTATGCTTTTGCATGCTTAAAACAGCATTTTTATCTTG
>CAWWDY010000286.1:39414-75842 GCA_963942605.1 Poecilus cupreus
GGACAGGGCCGAGTACAGAACCTTGGGGCACGCCGTGCAAGACTGCTACCGGATCAGATTTACTGTTATCATAAAATACAATTTGTTTTCTATCTGAAATATAAGAGTACAACCACTTGGCGCAAGTGCCTCGTAAACCAAATAGCGAAACTACATCTATTAATTTTAAGTGATTCACACAGTCGAAAGCTTTAGACAAATCAATAAAAATACCAAAGGTTTTGCTCCCTTTATTAAAATTATTGTAAATGTCATTTAAAAATTGCACAAGTGCTGATGTTGTATCTCGTCCCTTTCGAAAACCGAATTGTTCGGCAATTACAATTACAATATGACAGTTTAGATACTTGAAAACAGCATTTTGTATGTTTTTGCAAGCTGAAAACAGCTATTTTATTTTGATTTTGCAAATATAAGCTATTACACACGACATATACATGAATATGACAGTTTAAATATTAGAAAACAGCATTTTGTATGTTTTTACCAGCTGAAAACAGCTATTTTATCTTGATTTTGCAAACATAAGCCATTACACACGACACATACATGAATATGACAGTTTAAATACTTGAAAACGGTATTTGTAAGCTTTTGCATGCTTAAAACAGCATTTTTATCTTGCTTTCACCAACATTAGCTATAATACACGCCAGAAAACATGAATATGACAGTTTAAATACTTGAAAACAGCATTTTGTATGTTTTTGCAAGCTGAAAACAGCTATTTTATATTGATTTTGCAAACATAAGCCATTACACACGACATATACATGAATATGGACAGTTTAAATTCTTGAAAACAGCATTCTGTATGTTTTTGCAAGCTGAAAACAGCTATTTTTATCTTGATTTTGCAAACATAAGCCATTACACACGACATATACATGAATATGACAGTTTAAATACTTGAAAACGGTGTTTTGTATGCTTTTGCATGCTTAAAACAGCAATTTTATCTTGTTTTCACCAACATTATCTATTATGCACGACAGAAACATGAATATGACAGTTTAAATACTTAAAAAACAGCATTTTGTATGTTTTTGCAAGCTGAAAACAGCTATTTAATCTTGATTTTGCAAACATAAGCCATTACACACGACATATACATGAATATGACAGTTTAATTACTTGAAAACAGCATTTTGTATGTTTTTGCAAGCTGAAAACAGCTATTTTATCTTGATTTTGCAAACATAAGCCATTACACACGACATATACATGAATATGACAGTTTAAATACTTGAAAACGGTGTTTTGTATGCTTAAAACAGCATTTTTATCTTGATTTCACCAACATTAGCCATTATACACGACAGAAACATGAATATGACAATTTAAATACTTGAAAATAGCATTTTGTATGTTTTGCAAGTTAAAAACAGCTATTTTATCTTGATTTTGCAAACATAAGCCATTACACACGACATATACCTGAATATGACAGTTTAAATACTTGAAAACAGCATTTTGTATGTTTTTGCAAGCTGAAAACAGCTATTTTATCTTGATTTTGCAAACATAAGCCATTACACACGACATATACATGAATATGACAGTTTAAATACTTGAAAACGGTATTTGTAAGCTTTTGCATGCTTAAAACAGCATTTTTATCTTGCTTTCACCAACATTAGCTATAATACACGCCAGAAACATGAATATGACAGTTTAAATACTTGAAAACAGCATTTTGTATGTTTTTGCAAGCTGAAAACAGCTATTTTATCTTGATTTTGCAAACATAAGCCATTACACACGACATATACATGAATATGACAGTTTAAATACTTGAAAAACGGTATTTGTAAGCTTTTGCATGCTTAAAACAGCATTTTTATCTTGCTTTCACCAACATTAGCTATAATACACGCCAGAAACATGAATATGACAGTTTAAATACTTGAAAACAGCATTTTGTATGTTTTTGCAAGCTGAAAACAGCTTTTTTATATTGATTTTGCAAACATAAGCCATTACACACGACATAGACATGAATATGACATTTTAAATTCTTGAAAACAGCATTTTGTATGTTTTTTGCAAGCTGAAAACAGCTATTTTATCTTGATTTTGCAAACATAAGCCATTACACACGACATATACATGAATATGACAGTTTAAATACTTAAAAACGGTGTTTTGTATGCTTTTGCATGCTTAAAACAGCATTTTTATCTTGCTTTCACCAACATTATCTATTATGCACGACAGAAACATGAATATGACAGTTTAAATACTTAAAAACAGCATTTTGTATGTTTTTGCAAGCTGAAAACAGCTATTTAATCTTGATTTTGCAAACATAAGCCATTACACACGACATATACATGAATATGACAGTTTAATTACTTGAAAACAGCATTTTGTATGTTTTTTCAAGCTGAAAACAGCTATTTTATCTTGATTTTGCAAACATAAGCCATTACATACGACATATACATGAATATGACAGTTTAAATACTTCAAAACAGCATTTTGTATTTTTTTGCAAGCTGAAAACAGCTATTTTATCTTGATTTTGCAAACATAAGTCATTACACACGACATATACATGAATATGACAGTTTAAATACTTGAAAACGGTGTTTTGTATGTTTTTGCAAGCTGAAAACAGCTATTTTATCTTGATTTTGCAAACATAAGCCATAACACACGACATATACATGAATATGACAGTTTAAATATTTGAAAACGGAGTTTTGTATGTTTTTGCATTCTTAAAAACAGCATTTTTATCTTGCTTTCACCAACATTAGCTATTATACACGACAGAAACTTGAATATGACAGTTTATATACTTGAAAACAGCATTTTGTATGTTTTTGCAAGCTGAAAACAGCTATTTTATCTTGATTTTGCAAACATAAGCCATTACACACGACATATACATGAGTATGACAGTTTAAATACTTGAAAACAGCATTTTGTATGTTTTTGCAAGCTGAAAACAGCTATTTTATCTTGATTTTGCAAACATAAGCCATTATACACAACATATACATGAATATGACAGTTTAAATACTTGAAAACGGGTGTTTTGTATGCTTTTGCATGCTTAAAACAGCGTTTTTATCTTGCTTTCACCAACATTAGCTATTATACATGCCAGAAACATGAATATGATAGTTTAAATACTTGAAAACAGCATATTGTATGTTTTTGCAAGCTGAAAACAGCTATTTTATCTTGATTTTGCAAACATAAGCCATTACACACGACATATACATGAATATGACAGTTTAAATACTTGAAAACGGTATTTGTAAGCTTTTGCATGCTTAAAACAGCATTTTTATCTTGCTTTCACCAACATTAGCTATTATACACGCCAGAAACATGAATATGACAGTTTAAATACTTGAAAACAGCATTTTGTAGGTTTTTGCAAGCTGAAAACAGCTATTTTATATTGATTTTGCAAACATAAGCCATTACACACGGCATATACATGAATATGACAGTTTAAATTCTTGAAAACAGCATTTATGTATGTTTTTGCAAGCTGAAAACAGCTATTTTATCTTGATTTTGCAAACATAAGCCATTACACACGACATATACATGAATATGACAGTTTAAATACTTGAAAACGGTGTTTTGTATGCTTTTGCATGCTTAAAACAGCATTTTTATCTTGCTTTTCACCAACATTATCTATTATGCACGACAGAAACATGAATATGACAGTTTAAATACTTAAAAACAGCATTTTGTATGTTTTTGCAAGCTGAAAACAGCTATTTAATCTTGATTTTGCAAACATAAGCCATTACACACGACATATACATGAATATGACAGTTTAATTACTTGAAAACAGCATTTTGTATGTTTTTGCAAGCTGAAAACAGCTATTTTATCTTGATTTTGCAAACATAAGCCATTACACACGACATATACATGAATATGACAGTTTAAATACTTGAAAACGGTGTTTTGTATGCTTAAAACAGCATTTTTATCTTGATTTCACCAACATTAGCCATTATACACGACAGAAACATGAATATGACAATTTAAATACTTGAAAATAGCATTTTGCATGTTTTGCAAGTTAAAAACAGCTATTTTATCTTGATTTTGCAAACATAAGCCATTATACACGACATATACCTGAATATGACAGTTTAAATACTTGAAAACAGCATTTTGTATGTTTTTGCAAGCTGAAAACAGCTATTTTATCTTGATTTTGCAAACATAAGCCATTACACACGACATATACATGAATAAGACAGTTTAAATACTTGAAAACGGTATTTGTAAGCTTTTGCATGCTTAAAACAGCATTTTTATCTTGCTTTCACCAACATTAGCTATAATACACGCCAGAAACATGAATATGACAGTTTAAATACTTGAAAACAGCATTTTGTATGTTTTTTGCAAGCTGAAAACAGCTATTTTATATTGATTTTGCAAACATAAGCCATTACACACGACATAGACATGAATATGACATTATAATTCTTGAAAACAGCATTTTGTATGTTTTTGCAAGCTGAAAACAGCTATTTTATCTTGATTTTGCAAACATAAAGCCATTACACACGACATATACATGAATATGACAGTTTAAATACTTGAAAACGGTGTTTTGTATGCTTTTGCATGCTTAAAAACAGCATTTTTATTTTGCTTTCACCAACATTATCTATTATGCACGACAGAAACATGAATATGACAGTTTAAATACTTAAAAACAGCATTTTGTATGTTTTTGCAAGCTGAAAACAGCTATTTAATCTTGATTTTGCAAACATAAGCCATTACACACGACATATACATGAATATGACAGTTTAATTACTTGAAAACAGCATTTTGTATGTTTTTGCAAGCTGAAAACAGCTATTTTATCTTGATTTTGCAAACATAAGCCATTACATACGACATATACATGAATATGACAGTTAACATACTTCAAAACAGCATTTTGTATTTTTTTGCAAGCTGAAAACAGCTATTTTATCTTGATTTTGCAAACATAAGTCATTACACACGACATATACATGAATATGACAGTTTAAATACTTGAAAACGGTGTTTTGTATGTTTTTGCAAGCTGAAAACAGCTATTTTATCTTGATTTTGCAAACATAAGCCATAACACACGACATATACATGAATATGACAGTTTAAATATTTGAAAAACGGAGTTTTGTATGTTTTTGCATTCTTAAAACAGCATTTTTATCTTGCTTTCACCAACATTAGCTATTATACACGACAGAAACTTGAATATGACAGTTTATATACTTGAAAACAGCATTTTGTATGTTTTTGCAAGCTGAAAACAGCTATTTTATCTTGATTTTGCAAACATAAGCCATTACACACGACATATACTTGAGTATGACAGTTTAAATACTTGAAAACAGCATTTTGTATGTTTTTGCAAGCTGAAAACAGCTATTTTATCTTGATTTTGCAAACATAAGCCATTATACACAACATATACATGAATATGACAGTTTAAATACTTGAAAAACGGTGTTTTGTATGCTTTTGCATGCTTAAAACAGCGTTTTTTATCTTGCTTTCACCAACATTAGCTATTATACATGCCAGAAACATGAATATGATAGTTTAAATACTTGAAAACGGTATTTGTAAGCTTTTGCATGCTTAAAACAGCATTTTTATCTTGCTTTCACCAACATTAGCTATTATACACGCCAGAAACATGAATATGACAGTTTAAATACTTGAAAACAGCATTTTGTAGGTTTTTGCAAGCTGAAAACAGCTATTTTATATTGATTTTGCAAACATAAGCCATTACACACGGCATATACATGAATATGACAGTTTAAATTCTTGAAAACAGCATTTATGTATCGTTTTTGCAAGCTGAAAACAGCTATTTTATCTTGATTTTGCAAACATAAGCCATTACACACGACATATACATGAATATGACAGTTTAAATACTTGAAAACGGTGTTTTGTATGCTTTTGCATGCTTAAAACAGCATTTTTATCTTGCTTTCACCAACATTATCTATTATGCACGACAGAAACATGAATATGACAGTTTATATACTTAAAAACAGCATTTTGTATGTTTTTGCAAGCTGAAAACAGCTATTTGATCTTGATTTTGCAAACATAAGCCATTACACACGACATATACATGAATATGACAGTTTAATTACTTGAAAACAGCATTTTATATGTTTTTGCAAGCTGAAAACAGCTATTTTATCTTGATTTTGCAAACATAAGCCATTACACACGACATATACAAAAATATGAAAGTTTAAATACTTGAAAACAGCATTTTGTATGTTTTTTCAAGCTTAAAACAGCTATTTTATCTTGATTTTGCAAACATAAGCCATCACACACGACATATACATGAATATTACAGTTTAAATACTTGAAAACGGTGTTTTTTATGCTTTTGCATGCTCAAAACTGCTTTTTTATCTTGCTTTCACCAACATTAGCTATAATACACGACAGAAACATGAATATGACAGTTTAAATACTTGAAAACGTTGTTTTGTATGCTTTTGCATGCTTAAAACAGCATTTTTATCTTGCTTTCACCAACATTAGCTATTATACACGACAGAAACGTGAATATGACAGTTTAAAATACTTGAAAACGGTGTTTTGTATGCTTTTGCATGCTTAAAACAGCATTTTTATCTTGCTTTCACCAAAATTAGTTATTATACACGACAGAAACATGAATATGACAGTTTAAATACTTGAAAAACAGCATTTTGTATGTTTTTGCATGCTGAAAACAGCTATTTTATCTTGATTTTGCAAACTTAAGCCATTACACACGACATATACATGAATATGACAGTTTAAATATTTGAAAACAGCATTTTATATGTTTTTGCAAGCTGAAAACAGCTATTTTATCTTGATTTTGCAAACATAAGCCATTACACACAACATATACATGAATATGACAGTTTAAATACTTGAAAACGGTGTTTTGTATGCTTTTGCATGCTTAAAACAGCATTTTTATCTTGCTTTCACCAACATTAGCTATTATGCATGACAGAAACATGAATATGACAGTTTAAATACTTGAAAACAGCATTTTGTATGTTTTTGCAAGCTGAAAACAGCTATTTTATATTGATTTTGCAAACATAAGCCATTACACACGACATATACATGAGTATGACAGTTTAAATACTTGAAAACAGCATTTTGTATGTTTTTGCAAGCTGAAAGCAGCTATTTTATCTTGATTTTGCAAACATAAGCCATTATACACAACATATACATGAATATGACAGTTTAAATACTTGAAAACGGTGTTTTGTATGCTTTTGCATGCTTAAAACAGCGTTTTTATCTTGCTTTCACCAACATTAGCTATAATACACGACAGAAACATGAATATGACAGTTTAAATACTTGAAACCAGCATTTTGTATTTTTTTGCAAGCTGAAAACAGCTATTTTATCTTGATTTTGCAAACATAAGCCATTACACACGACATATACATGAATATGACAGTTTAAATACTTGAAAACGGTGTTTTGTATGCTTTTGCATGCTTAAAACAGCATTTTTATCTTGCTTTCACCAACATTAGCTATAATACACGACAGAAACATGAATATGACAGTTTAAATACTTGAAAACGGTGTTTTGTATGCTTTTGCATACTTAAATTAGCATTTTTATCTTGCTTTCACCAAAATTAGCTATTATACACGACAGAAACATGAATATGACAGTTTAAATACTTGAAAACAGCATTTTGTATGTTTTTGGAAGTTGAAAACAGCTATTTTATTTTGATTTTGCAAACATAAGCCACAACACACGACATATACATGAATATGAAAGTTATAATACTTGAAAACAGCATTTTGTATGTTTTTGCAAGCTGAAAACAGCTATTTTATCTTGATTTTGCAAACATAAGCCATTACACACGACATATACATGAATATGACAGTTTAGATACTTGAAAACAGCATTTTGTATGTTTTTGCAAGCTTAAAACAGCTATTTTATCTTGATTTTGCAAACATAAGCCATTACACACGACATATACATGAATATGAAAGTTTAAATACTTGAAAACAGCATTTTGTATGTTTTTTCAAGCTGAAAACAGCTATTTTTTCTTGATTTTGCAAACATAAGCCATTACACACGACATATACATGAATATGACAGTTTAAATACTTGAAAACGGTGTTTTGTATGCGTTTGCATGCTTAAAACAGCATTTTTATCTTTCTTTCACCAACATTAGCTATTATACACGACAGAAACATGAATATGACAGTTTAAATACTTGAAAAGAGCATTTTGTATGTTTTTGCAAGCTGAAAACAGCTATTTTATTTTGATTTTGCAAACATAAGCTATTACACACGACATATACATGAATATGACAGTTTAAATATTAGAAAACAGCATTTTGTATGTTTTTGCCAGCTGAAAACAGCTATTTTATCTTGATTTTGCAAACATAAGCCATTACACACGACATATACATGAATATGACAGTTTAAATTTTTGAAAACAGCATTTTGTATGTTTTTGCAAGCTGAAAACAACTATTTTATCATGATTTTGCAAACATAAGCCATTACACACGACATATACATGAATATGACAGTTTAAATACTTGAAAACAGTGTTTTGTATGCTTTTGCATGCTTAAAACAGCATTTTTATCTTGCTTTCACCAACATTAGCTATAATACACGACAGAAACTTGAATATGACAGTTTAAATACTTGAAAACAGCATTTTGTATGTTTTTGCAAGCTGAAAACAGCTATTTTATCTTGATTTTGCAAACATAAGTCATTACACACGACATATACATGAATATGACAGTTTTAATACTTGAAAACGGTGTTTTGTATGCTTTTGCATGATTAAAACAGCATTTTTATCTTGCTTTCGCCAACATTATCTATTATACACGACAGAAACATGAATATGACAGTTTAAATACTTGAAAACGGTGTTTTGTATGCTTTTGCATGCTTAAAACAGCATTTTTATCTTGCTTTCACCAAAATTAGCTATTATACACGACAGAAACATGGATATGACAGTTTAAATACTTAAAAACAGCATTTTGTATTTTTTTGCAAGCTGAAAACAGCTATTTTATCTTGATTTTGCAAACATAAGCCATTACACACGACATAGACATGAATATGACAGTTTAAATACTTGAAAACAGCATTTTGTATGTTTTTGAAAGCTGAAAACAGCTATTTTATCTTGATTTTGCAAACGTAAGTCATTACACACGACATATACATGTATATGACAGTTTAAATACTAGAAAACAGCATTTTGTATGTTTTTGCAAGCTGAAAACAGCTATTTTATTTTGATTTTGCAAACATAAGCCATTAAACACGACATATACATGAATATGAAAGTTATAATACTTGAAAACAGCATTTTGTATGTTTTTGCAAGCTGAAAACAGCTATTTTATCTTGATTTTGCAAACATAAGCCATTACACACGACATATACATGAATATGACAGTTTAAATACTTGAAAACGGTGTTTTGTATGCTTTTGCATGCTTAAAACAGCATTTTTATCTTGCTTTCACCAACATTAGCTATTATACACGACAGAAACATGAATATGACAGTTTAAATACTTGAAAACGGTGTTTTGTATGCTTTTGCATGCTTAAAACAGAATTTTTATTTTGCTTTTAGCAAAATTACCTATTATACACGACAGAAACATGAATATGAGTTTAAATACTTAAAAACAGCATTTTGGATGTTTTTGCAAGCTGACAACAGCCATTTTATCTTGATTTTGCAAACATAAGCCATTACACACGACATATACATAAATATGACAGTTTAAATACTTGAAAACAGCATTTTGTATGTTTTTGCAAGCTGAAAACAGCTATTTTATCTTGATTTTGCAAACATAAGCCATTACACACTACATATAAATGAATATGACAGTTTAAATACTTGAAAACGGTATTTTGTATGCTTTTGCATGCTTAAAACAGCATTTTTATCTTGCTTTCACCAACATTAGCTATTGTACACGACAGAAATATGAATATGACAGTTTGAAAACTTGAAAACAGCATTTTGTATGTTTTTGCAAGCTCAAAACAGCTATTTTATCTTGATTTTGCAAACATCAGCCATTACACACGACATATACTTGAATATGACAGTTTAAATACTTGAAAACGGTGTTTTGTATGCTTTTGCATGCTTAAAACAGCATTTTTATCTTGTTTTCACCAACATTAGCTATTATACACGACAGAGACATGAATATGAAAGTTTAAACACTTGAAAACAGCATTTTGTATGTTTTTGCAAGCTGAAAACAGCTATTTTATTTTGATTTTGCAAACATAAGCCATTACACACGACATATACATGAATATGACAGTTTAAATACTTGAAAACAGCATTTTGTATGTTTTTGCAAGCTGAAAACAGCTATTTTATCTTGATTTTGCAAACATAAGCCATTACACACGACATATACATGAATATGACAGTTTAAATACTTGAAAACGGTGTTTTGTATGCTTTTGCATGCTTAAAACAGCATTTTTATCTTGCTTTCACCAACATTAGCTATTGTACAAGACAGAAACATGAATATGACAGTTTAAATACTTGAAAACAGCATTTTGTATGTTTTTGCAAGCTGAAAACAGTTATTTTATCTTGATTTTGCAAACATAAGCCATTACACACGACATATACATGAATATGACAGTTTAAATACTTGAAAACAGCATTTTGTATGTTTTTGCAAGCTGAAAACAGCTATTTTATCTTGATTTTGCAAACATAAGCCATTACACACGACATATACATGAATATGACAGTTTAAATACATGAAAACGGTGTTTTGTATGCTTTTGCATGCTTAAAACAGCATTTTTATCTTGCTTTCACCAACATTAGCTATAATACACGACAGAAACATGAATATGACAGTTTAAATACTTGAAAACGGTGTTTTGTATGCTTTTGCATACTTAAATTAGCATTTTTATCTTGCTTTCACAAAAATTAGCTATTATACACGACACAAACATGAATATGACAGTTTAAATACTTGAAAACAGCATTTTGTATGTTTTTGGAAGTTGAAAACAGCTATTTTATTTTGATTTTGCAAACATAAGCCACAACACACGACATATACATGAATATGAAAGTTATAATACTTGAAAACAGCATTTTGTATGTTTTTGCAAGCTGAAAACAGCTTTTTTATCTTGATTTTGCAAACATAAGCCATTACATACGACATATACATGAATATGACATTTTAAATACTTAAAAAGAGCATTTTGTATGTTTTTGCAAGCTGAAAACAGCTGTTTTATCTTGATTTTGCAAACATAAGCCATTACACACGACATATACATGAATAATAATAATAATAATAATAATAATAATTTATTTCCTTGTGATCAAATACATTCGATATCAGGTTCGTCAAGTTTACAAAATTAATACATAACATTACAAAAATTTATCTGTCAGGAAACCATCTACATCATAATAACCCTTCTTAATTAACAATTCTTTCAGCTTATTTTTAAAGCTTGGTAGAGACTGAGCATCTTTAATATCTGTAGGTAATTTATTATACAATTTTGATCCAACGGTTAAAGGATTATTTAACGTCAGTGATAATTTACAATGTGGTACAACAATATCTCTTTTGTTTCGTGTGTTATAAGTATGAACATGTTCATGCGTTAGTAACATATCTCTATGTGTTCTTATAAAAAGAATGACTTTATACATATACAAACATGGTAAATTCATGATATGTTCATCAACAAAAACACTTCTACAAGACGCATTATATCCTAAATTGTACATGTATCTAATTGCAATTTTCTGAAGCTTAAACACCCTGTTAGCCGCAGATGAATTGCCCCATAAAATTATGGCATAACTCATTAGTGAGAAGAACTTAGCGTAATAAAATATTTTTACAGTTTGTATATCAGAAAGAGATCTCAACCTTTTTATCATGTAACAAATTGAAGCAAGTTTAGAACATAACTCGTTGATATGGTTTTCGGTGTTTAAATTTTCGTTTATATTAAAGCCAAGTACTTTACAATTTGAAACTTGTGGCAATGTTTGATTGTCACATTTAATAAGACAACTGACGTCACGCTTGGTTGTGCTGAATTTAATTATAGATCATTTTTTAACATTTAATTTTAGACTCAGTGTGGAAAACCAGGTTGACAGTTTATTTATCTGCATAGATAATATATCAATGTAATTTTCATCGACATATGGAATTAAAATAGATATATCATCCGCATAAGCCACAAAGTTGTATGGATTAATTAATGATTTTATGTTGTTGATGTACAAGGAAAACAGGACAGGGCCGAGTACAGAACCTTGGGGCACGCCGTGCAAGACTGCTACCGGATCAGATTTACTGTTATCATAAAATACAATTTGTTTTCTATCTGAAATATAAGAGTACAACCACTTGGCGCAAGTGCCTCGTAAACCAAATAGCGAAACTACATCTATTAATTTTAAGTGATTCACACAGTCGAAAGCTTTAGACAAATCAATAAAAATACCAAAGGTTTTGCTCCCTTTATTAAAATTATTGTAAATGTCATTTAAAAATTGCACAAGTGCTGATGTTGTATCTCGTCCCTTTCGAAAACCGAATTGTTCGGCAATTACAATTACAATATGACAGTTTAGATACTTGAAAACAGCATTTTGTATGTTTTTGCAAGCTGAAAACAGCTATTTTATTTTGATTTTGCAAATATAAGCTATTACACACGACATATACATGAATATGACAGTTTAAATATTAGAAAACAGCATTTTGTATGTTTTTACCAGCTGAAAACAGCTATTTTATCTTGATTTTGCAAACATAAGCCATTACACACGACATATACATGAATATGACAGTTTAAATTTTTGAAAACAGCATTTTGTATGTTTTTGCAAGCTGAAAACAACTATTTTATCATGATTTTGCAAACATAAGCCATTACACACGACATATACATGAATATGACAGTTTAAATACTTGAAAACAGTGTTTTGTATGCTTTTGCATGCTTAAAACAGCATTTTTATCTTGCTTTCACCAACATTAGCTATAATACACGACAGTAACTTAAATATGACAGTTTAAATACTTGAAAACAGCATTTTGTATGTTTTTGCAAGCTGAAAACAGCTATTTTATCTTGATTTTGCAAACATAAGTCATTACACACGACATATACATGAATATGACAGTTTAAATACTTGAAAACGGTGTTTTGTATGCTTTTGCATGCTTAAAACAGCTTTTTTATCTTGCTTTCACCAACATTAGCTATAATACACGACAGAAACATAAATATGACAGTTTAAATACTTGAAAACAGCATTTTGTATGTTTTTGCAAGCTGAAAACAGCTATTTTATCTTGATTTTGCAAACATAAGCCATTACACACGACATATACATGAATATGACAGTTTCAATACTTGAAAACGGTGTTTTGTATGCTTTTGCATGCTTAAAACAGCATTTTTATCTTGCTTTCGCCAACATTATCTATTATACACGACAGAAACATGAATATGACAGTTTAAATACTTGAAAACGGTGTTTTGTATGCTTTTGCATGCTTAAAACAGCATTTTTATCTTGCTTTCACCAAAATTAGCTATTATACACGACAGAAACATGAATATGACAGTTTAAATACTTAAAAACAGCATTTTGTATTTTTTTGCAAGCTGAAAACAGCTATTTTATCTTGATTTTGCAAACATAAGCCATTACACACGACATAGACATGAATATGACAGTTTTAATACTTGAAAACAGCATTTTCTATGTTTTTGAAAGCTGAAAACAGCTATTTTATCTTGATTTTGCAAACGTAAGTCTTTACACACGACATATACATGTATATGACAGTTTAAATACTAGAAAACAGCATTTTGTATGTTTTTGCAAGCTGAAAATAGCTATTTTATTTTGATTTTGCAAACATAAGCCATTACACACGACATATACATGAATATGAAAGTTATAATACTTGAAAACAGCATTATGTATGTTTTTGCAAGCTGAAAACAGCTATTTTATCTTGATTTTGCAAACATAAGCCATTACACACGACATATACATGAATATGACAGTTTAAATACTTGAAAACGGTGTTTTGTATGCTTTTGCATGCTTAAAACAGCATTTTTATCTTGCTTTCACCAACATTAGCTATTATACACGACAGAAACATGAATATGACAGTTTAAATACTTGAAAACGGTGTTTTGTATGCTTTTGCATGCTTAAAACAGCATTTTTATCTTGCTTTTAGCAAAATTACTTATTATACACGACAGAAACATGAATATGAGTTTAAATACTTAAAAACAGCATTTTGGGTTTTTGCAAGCTGACAACAGCTATTTTATCTTGATTTTGCAAACATAAGCCATTACAACACGACATATACATGAATATGACAGTTTAAATACTTGAAAACAGCATTTTGTATGTTTTTGCAAGCTGAAAACAGCTATTTTATACTGATTTTGCAAACATAAGCCATTACACACTACATATACATGAATATGACAGTTTAAATACTTGAAAACGGTATTTTGTATGCTTTTGCATGCTTAAAACAGCATTTTTATCTTGCTTTCACCAACATTAGCTATTGTACACGACAGAAACATGAATATGACAGTTTAAAAACTTGAAAACAGCATTTTGTATGTTTTTGCAAGCTCAAAACAGCTATTTTATCTTGATTTTGCAAACATCAGCCATTACACACGACATATACTTGAATATGACAGTTTAAATACTTGAAAACGGTGTTTTGTATGCTTTTGCATGCTTAAAACAGCATTTTTATCTTGTTTTCACCAACATTAGCTATTATACACGACAGAGACATGAATATGACAGTTTAAACACTTGAAAACAGCATTTTGTATGTTTTTGCAAGCTGAAAACAGCTATTTTATCTTGATTTTGCAAACATAAGCCATTACACACGACATATACATGAATATGACAGTTTAAATACTTGAAAACGGTGTTTTGTATGCTTTTGCATGCTTAAAACAGCATTTTTATCTCGCTTTCACCAACATTAGCTATTATACACGACAGAAACATAAATATGACAGTTTAAATACTTGAAAACGGTGTTTTGTATGCTTTTGCCTGCTTAAAACAGCATTTTTATCTTGCTTTCACCAAAATTAGCTATTATACACGATAGAAACATGAATATGACAGTTTAAATACTTGAAAACAGCATTTTGTATGTTTTTGCAAGCTAAAAAGAGCTATTTTATCTTGATTTTGCAAACATAAGCCATTACACACGACATATACATGAATATGACAGTTTAAATACTTGAAAACAGCATTTTGTATATTTTCGCAAGCTGAAAACAGCTATTTTATCTTGATTTTGCAAACATAAGCCATTACACACGACATATACATGAGTATGACAGTTTAAATACTTGAAAACAGCATTTTGTACGTTTTCGCAAGCTGAAAAGAGCTATTTTATCTTGATTTTGCAAACATAAGCCATTACACACGACATATACATGAATATGAAAGTTTATATACTTGAAAACAGCATTTTGTATGTTTTTGCAAGCTGAAAACAGTTATTTTATCTTGATTTTGCAAACATAAGCCATTACACACGACATATACATGAATATGACAGTTTAAATACTTGAAAACGGTGTTTTGTATGCTTGTGCATGCTTAAAACAGCATTTTTATCTTGCTTTCACCAAAATTAGCTATTATACACGACAGAAACATGAATATGACAGTTTAAATACTTAAAAACAGCATTTTGTATTTTTTTGCAAGCTGAAAACAGCTATTTTATCTTGATTTTGCAAACGTAAGTCATTACACACGACATATACATGTATATGACAGTTTAAATACTGGAAAACAGCATTTTGTATGTTTTTGCAAGCTGAAAACAGCTATTTTATTTTGATTTTGCAAACATAAGCCATTACACACGACATATACATGAATATGAAAGTTATAATACTTGAAAACAGCATTTTGTATGTTTTTGCAAGGTGAAAACAGCTATTTTATCTTGATTTTGCAAACATAAGCCATTACACACGACATATACATGAATATTACAGTTTAAATACTTGAAAACGGTGTTTTGTATGCTTTTGCATGCTTAAAACAGCATTTTTATCTTGCTTTCACCAACATTAGCTATTATACACGACAGAAACATGAATATGACAGTTTAAATACTTGAAAACGGTGTTTTGTATGCTTTTGCATGCTTAAAACAGCATTTTTATCTTGTTTTCACCAACATTAGCTATTATACACGACAGAGACATGAATATGACAGTTTAAACACTTGAAAACAGCATTTTGTATGTTTTTGCAAGCTGAAAACAGCTATTTTATCTTGATTTTGCAAACATAAGCCATTACACACGACATATACATGAATATGACAGTTTAAATACTTAAAAACAGCATTTTGTATGTTTTTGCAAGCTGAAAACAGCTATTTTATCTTGATTTTGCAAACATAAGCCATTACACACGACATATACATGAATATGACAGTTTAAATACTTGAAAACGGTGTTTTGTATGCTTTTGCATGCTTAAAACAGCATTTTTATCTTGCTTTCACCAACATTAGCTATTGTACAAGACAGAAACATGAAAATGACAGTTTAAATACTTGAAAACAGCATTTTGTATGTTTTTGCAAGCTGAAAACAGTTATTTTATCTTGATTTTGCAAACATAAGCCATTACACACGACATATACATGAATATAACAGTTTAAATACTTGAAATCGGTGTTTTGTATGCTTTTGCATGCTTAAAACAGCATTTTTATCTTGCTTTCACCAACATTACTTATTGTACACGACAGAAACATGAATATGACAGTTTAAATACTTGAAAACAGTGTTTTGTATGCTTTTGCATGCTTAAAACAGCATTTATATCTTGCTTTTAGCAAAATTACCTATTATACACGACAGAAACATGAATATGAGTTTAAATACTTAAAAACAGCATTTTGTATGTTTTTGCAAGCTGACAACAGCTATTTTATCTTGATTTTGCAAACATAAGCCATTACACACGACATATACATAAATATGACAGTTTAAATACTTGAAAACAGCATTTTGTATGTTTTTGCAAGCTGAAAACAGCTATTTTATCTTGATTTTGCAAACATAAGCCATTACACACGACATATACATGAATATGACAGTTTAAATACTTGAAAACAGCATTTTGTATGTTTTTCCAAGCTGAAAACAGCTTTTTTATTTTGATTTTGCAAACATAAGCCATTACACACGACATATACATGAATATGAAAGTTTAAATACTTGAAAACAGCATTTTGTATGTTTTTGCAAGCTGAAAACAGCTATTCTATCTTGATTTTGCAAACATAAACCATTACACACTACATATACATGAATATGACAGTTTAAATACTTGAAAACGGTATTTTGTATGCTTTTGCATGCTTAAAACAGCATTTTTATCTTGCTTTCACCAACATTAGCTATTGTACACGACAGAAACATGAATATGACAGTTTAAAAACTTGAAAACAGCATTTTGTATGTGTTTGCAAGCTCAAAACAGCTATTTTATCTTGATTTTGCAAACATCAGCCATTACACACAACATATACTTGAATATGACAGTTTAAATACTTGAAAACGGTGTTTTGTATGCTTTTGCATGCTTAAAACAGCATTTTTATCTTGTTTTCACCAACATTAGCTATTATACACGACAGAGACATGAATATTACAGTTTAAACACTTGAAAACAGCATTTTGTATGTTTTTGCAAGCTGAAAACAGCTATTTTATCTTGATTTTGCAAACATAGGCCATTACACACGACATATACATGAATATGACAGTTTAAATACTTAAAAACAGCATTTTGTATGTTTTTGCAAGCTGAAAACAGCTATTTTATCTTGATTTTGCAAACATAAGCCATTACACACGACATATACATGAATATGACAGTTTAAATACTTGAAAACGGTGTTTTGTATGCTTTTGCATGCTTAAAACAGCATTTTTATCTTGCTTTCACCAACATTAGCTATTGTACAAGACAGAAACATGAATATGACAGTTTAAATACTTGAAAACAGCATTTTGTATGTTTTTGCAAGCTGAAAACAGTTATTTTATCTTGATTTTGCAAACATAAGCCATTACACACGACATATACATGAATATGACAGTTTAAATACTTGAAATCGGTGTTTTGTATGCTTTTGCATGCTTAAAACAGCATTTTTATCTTGCTTTCACCAACATTACTTATTGTACACAACAGAAACATGAATATGACAGTTTAAATACTTGAAAACGGTGTTTTGTATGCTTTTGCATGCTTAAAACAGCATTTTTATCTTGCTTTTAGCAAAATTACCTATTATACACGACAGAAACATGAATATGAGTTTAAATACTTAAAAACAGCATTTTGTATGTTTTTGCAAGCTGACAACAGCTATTTTATCTTGATTTTGCAAACATAAGCCATTACACACGACATATACATAAATATGACAGTTTAAATACTTGAAAACAGCATTTTGTATGTTTTTGCAAGCTGAAAACAGCTATTTTATCTTGATTTTGCAAACATAAGCCATTACACACGACATATACATGAATATGACAGTTTAAATACTTGAAAACAGCATTTTGTATGTTTTTCCAAGCTGAAAACAGCTTTTTTATTTTAATTTTGCAAACATAAGCCATTACACACGACATATACATGAATATGAAAGTTTAAATACTTGAAAACAGCATTTTGTAAGTTTTTGCAAGCTGAAAACAGCTATTTTATCTTGATTTTGCAAACATAAACCATTACACACTACATATACATGAATATGACAGTTTAAATACTTGAAAACGGTATTTTGTATGCTTTTGCATGCTTAAAACAGCATTTTTATCTTGCTTTCACCAACATTAGCTATTGTACACGACAGAAACATGAATATGACAGTTTAAAAACTTGAAAACAGCATTTTGTATGTTTTTGCAAGCTCAAAACAGCTATTTTATCTTGATTTTGCAAACATCAGCCATTACACACGACATATACTTGAATATGACAGTTTAAATACTTGAAAACGGTGTTTTGTATGCTTTTGCATGCTTAAAACAGCATTTTTATCTTGTTTTCACCAACATTAGCTATTATACACGACAGAGACATGAATATGACAGTTTAAACACTTGAAAACAGCATTTTGTATGTTTTTGCAAGCTGAAAACAGCTATTTTATCTTGATTTTGCAAACATAAGCCATTACACACGACATATACATGAATATGACAGTTTAAATACTTAAAAACAGCATTTTGTATGTTTTTGCAAGCTGAAAACAGCTATTTTATCTTGATTTTGCAAACATAAGCCATTACACACGACATATACATGAATATGACAGTTTAAATACTTGAAAACGGTGTTTTGTATGCTTTTGCATGCTTAAAACAGCATTTTTATCTTGCTTTCACCAACATTAGCTATTGTACAAGACAGAAACATGAATATGACAGTTTAAATACTTGAAAACAGCATTTTGTATGTTTTTGCAAGCTGAAAACAGCTATTTTATCTTGATTTTGCTAACAAAGGTCATTACACACGACATATACTTGAATATGACAGTTTAAATACTTGCAAACGGTGTTTTGTATGCTTTTGCATTCTTAAAACAGCATTTTTATCTTGCTTTCACCAAAATTAGCTATTATACACGACAGAAATATGAATATGAGTTTAAATACTTAAAAACAGCATTTTGTAAGCTGAAAACAGCTATTTTATCTTGATTTTGCAAACATAAGCCATTACACACGACATATACATGAATATGACAGTTTAAATACTTTAAAACGGTGTTTTGTATGCTTTTGCATGCTTAAAACAGAATTTTTATTTTGCTTTCACCAACATTAGCTATTATACACGACAGAAACATGAATATGACAGTTTAAATACTTGAAAACGGTGTTTTGTATGCTTTTGCCTGCTTAAAACAGCATTTTTATCTTGCTTTCACCAAAATTAGCTATTATACACGACAGAAACATGAATATGACAGTTTAAATACTTGAAAACGGTGTTTTGTATGTTTTTGCAAGCTGAAAACAGCTATTTTATCTTGATTTTGCAAACATGAGCCATTACAGACGACATATACATGAATATGAAAGTTTAAATACTTGAAAACAGCATTTTGTATGTTTTTGCAAGCTAAAAACAGCTATTTTATCTTGATTTTGCAAACATAAGCCATTACACACGACATATACATGAATATGACAGTTTAAATACTTGAAAACGGTGTTTTGTATGCTTTTGCATGGTTAAAACAGCATTTTTATCTTGCTTTCACCAACATTAGCTATTGTACACGACAGGAACATGAATATGAAAATTTAAATACTTGAAAACAGCATTTTGTATGTTTTTGCAAGCTGAAAACGGCTATTTTATCTTGATTTTGCAAATATAAGCCATTACACACGACATATACATGAATATGACAGTTTAAATACTTGAAAACGGTGTTTTGTATGCTTTTGCATGCTTAAAACAGCATTTTTATCTTGCTTTCACCAACATTAGCTATAATACACGACAGAAACATAATTATGACAGTTTAAATACTTGAAAACAGCATTTTGTATGTTTTTGCAAGCTGAAAACAGCTATTTTATCTTGATTTTGCAAACATAAGCCATTACACACGACATATACATGAATATGACAGTTTAAATACTTTAAAACGGTGTTTTGTATGCTTTTGCATGCTTAAAACAGAATTTTTATTTTGCTTTCACCAACATTAGATATTATACACGACAGAAACATGAATATGACAGTTTAAATACTTGAAAACGGTGTTTTGTATGCTTTTGCCTGCTTAAAACAGCATTTTTATCTTGCTTTCACCAAAATTAGCTATTATACACGATAGAAACATGAATATGACAGTTTAAATACTTGAAAACAGCATTTTGTAGGTTTTTGCAAGCTAAAAAGAGCTATTTTATCTTGATTTTGCAAACATAAGCCATTACACACGACATATACATGAATATGACAGTTTAAATACTTGAAAACAGCATTTTGTATATTTTCGCAAGCTGAAAACAGCTATTTTATCTTGATTTTGCAAACATAAGCCATTACACACGACATATACATGAATATGACAGTTTAAATACTTGAAAACAGCATTTTGTATGTTTTTGCAAGCTGAAAACAGCTATTTTATCTTGATTTTGCAAACATAAGCCATTACACACAACATATATATATATGAATATAACAGTTTAAATACTTGAAAACGGTGTTTTGTATGCTTTTGCATGCTTAAAACAGCATTTTTATCTTGCTTTCACCAACATTAGCTATAATACACGACAGAAACATGAATATGACAGTTTAAATACTTGAAAACGGTGTTTTGTATGCTTTTGCATGCTTAAAACAGCATTTTTATCTTGCTTTCACCAACATTAGCTATTGTATACGACAGAAACATAAATATGACAGTTTAAATACTTGAAAACAGCATTTTGTATGTTTTTGCATGCTGAAAACAGCTATTTTATCTTGATTTTGCAAACATAAGCCATTACACACGACATATTCATGAATATGACAGTTTAAATACTTGAAAACTGCATTTTGTATGTTTTCGCAAGCTGAAAACAGCTATTTTATCTTGATTTTGCAAACATAAGCCATTACACACGAAATATACATGAATATGAAAGTTTAAATACATGAAAACAGCATTTTGTATGTTTTTGCAAGCTGAAAACAGTTATTTAATCTTGATTTTGCAAATATAAGCCATTACACACGACATATACATGAATATGACAGTTTAAATACTTGAAAACGGTGTTCTGTATGCTTTTGCATGCTTAAAACAGCATTTTTATCTTGCTTTCACCAACATTAGCTATTGTATACGACAGAAACATGAATATGACAGTTTAAATACTTGAAAACAACATTTTGTATGTTTTTGCAAGCTGAAAACAGCTATTTTATCTTGATTTTGCTAACAAAAGTCATTACACACGACATATACATTAATATGACAGTTTAAATACTTGAAAACGGGGTTTTGTATGCCTTTGCATGCTTAAAACAGCATTTTTATCTTGCTTTCACCAACATTAGCTATAATACACGACAGAAACATGAATATGACAGTTTAAATACTTGAAAACAGCATTTTGTATGTTTTTGCAAGTTGAAAACAGCTATTTTATCTTGATTTTGCAAACATAAGCCATTACACACGACATATACATGAATATGACAGTTTAAATACTTGAAAACAGTGTTCTGTATGCTTTTGCATGCTTAAAACAGCATTTTTATCTTGATTTCACCAACATTAGCAATTATACACGACAGAAACATGAATATGACAATTTAAATACTTGAAAATAGCATTTTGTATGTTTTTGCAAGCTAAAAACAGCTATTTAATCTTGATTTTGCAAACATAAGCCATTACACACGACATATACATGAATATGACAGTTTAAATACCTGAAAATAGCATTTTGTATGTTTTTGCAAGCTGAAAGCAGCTATTTTATCTTGATTTTGCAAACATAAGCCATTACACACGACATATACATGAATATGACAGCTTAAATACTTGAAAACAGCATTTTGTATGTTTTCGCAAGCTGAAAACAGCTATTTTATCTTGATTGTGCAAACATAAGCCATTACACACGACATATACATGAATATGACAGTTTTAAATACTTGAAAACGGTGTTTTGTAAGCTTTTGCATGCTTAAAACAGCATTTTTATCTTGCTTTCACCAACATTAGCTATTATACACGCCAGAAACATGAATATGACAGTTTAAATACTTTAAAACAGCATTTTGTATGTTCTTCCAAGCTGAAAACAGCTATTTTATATTGATTTTGCAAACATAAGCCATTACACACGACATATACATGAATATGACAGTTTAAGTACTTGAAAACAGCATATTGTATGTTTTTGCAAGCTGAAAACAGCTTTTTTATATTGATTTTGAAAACATAAGCCATTACACACGACATATACATGAATATGACAGTTTAAATACTTGAAAACGGAGTTTTGTAAGCTTTTGCATGCTTAAAACAGCATTTTTATCTTGCTATCACCAAAATTAGCTATTATACACGACAGAAACATGAATATGACAGTTTAAATACTTGAAAACGGTGTTTTGTATGTTTTTGCAAGCTGAAAACAGCTATTTTATCTTGATTTTGCAAACATGAGCCATTACAGACGACATATACATGAATATGAAAGTTTAAATACTTGAAAACAGCATTTTGTATGTTTTTGCAAGCTAAAAACAGCTATTTTATCTTGATTTTGCAAACATAAGCCATTACACACGACATATACATGAATATGACAGTTTAAATACTTGAAAACGGTGTTTTGTATGCTTTTGCATGGTTAAAACAGCATTTTTATCTTGCTTTCACCAACATTAGCTATTGTACACGACAGGAACATGAATATGAAAATTTAAATACTTGAAAACAGCATTTTGTATGTTTTTGCAAGCTGAAAACGGCTATTTTATCTTGATTTTGCAAACATAAGCCATTACACACGACATATACATGAATATGACAGTTTAAATACTTGAAAACGGTGTTTTGTATGCTTTTGCATGCTTAAAACAGCATTTTTATCTTGCTTTCACCAACATTAGCTATAATACACGACAGAAACATGAATATGACAGTTTAAATACTTGAAAACAGCATTTTGTATGTTTTTGCAAGCTGAAAACAGCTATTTTATCTTGATTTTGCTAACAAAGGTCATTACACACGACATATACTTGAATATGACAGTTTAAATACTTGCAAACAGTGTTTTGTATGCTTTTGCATTCTTAAAACAGCATTTTTTATCTTGCTTTCACCAAAATTAGCTATTATACACGACAGAAACATGAATATGAGTTTAAATACTTAAAAACAGCATTTTGTAAGCTGAAAACAGCTATTTTATCTTGATTTTGCAAACATAAGCCATTACACACGACATATACATGAATATGACAGTTTAAATACTTGAAAACAACATTTTGTATGTTTTTGCAGCTGAAAACAGCTATTTTATCTTGATTTTACAAACATAAGCCATTACACACGACATATACATGAATATGACAGTTTAAATACTTGAAAACGGTGTTTTGTATGCTTTTTGCATGGTTAAAACAGCATTTTCATCTTGCTTTCACCAACATTAGCTATTATACACGACAGAAACATGAAGATGACAGTTTAAATACTTGAAAACAGCATTTTGTATGTTTTTGCAAGCTGAAAACAGCTATTTTATCTTGATTTTGCAAACATAAGCCATTACACACGACATATACATGAATATGACAGTTTAAATACTTGAAAACGGTGTTTTGTATGCTTTTGCATGCTTAAAACAGCATTTTTATCTTGCTTTCACCAACATTAGCTATAATACACGACAGAAACATGAATATGACAGTTTAAATACTTGAAAACAGCATTTTGTATGTTTTTGCAAGCTGAAAACAGCTATTTTATCTTGATTTTGCTAACAAAGGTCATTACACACGACATATACTTGAATATGACAGTTTAAATACTTGCAAACAGTGTTTTTGTATGCTTTTGCATTCTTAAAACAGCATTTTTATCTTGCTTTCACCAAAATTAGCTATTATACACGACAGAAACATGAATATGAGTTTAAATACTTAAAACAGCATTTTGTAAGCTGAAAACAGCTATTTTTATCTTGATTTTGCAAACATAAGCCATTACACACGACATATACATGAATATGACAGTTTAAATACTTGAAAACAACATTTTGTATGTTTTTGCAAGCTGAAAACAGCTATTTTATCTTGATTTTACAAACATAAGCCATTACACACGACATATACATGAATATGACAGTTTAAATACTTGAAAACGGTTGTTTTGTATGCTTTTGCATGCTTAAAACAGAATTTTTATTTTGCTTTCACCAACATTAGCTATTATACACGACAGAAACATGAATATGACAGTTTAAATACTTGAAAACGGTGTTTTGTATGCTTTGCCTGCTTAAAACAGCACTTTTATCTTGCTTTCACCAAAATTAGCTATTATACACGACAGAAACATGAATATGACAGTTTAAATACTTGAAAACGGTGTTTTGTATGTTTTTGCAAGCTGAAAACAGCTATTTTATCTTGATTTTGCAAACATGAGCCATTACAGACGACATATACATGAATATGTAAGTTTAAATACTTGAAAACAGCATTTTTGTATGTTTTTGCAAGCTAAAAACAGCTATTTATCTTGATTTTGCAAACATAAGCCATTACACACGACATATACATGAATATGACAGTTTAAATACTTGAAAACGGTGTTTGTATGCTTTTGCATGGTTAAAACAGCATTTTTATCTTGCTTTCACCAACATTAGCTATTGTACACGACAGGAACATGAATATGAAAATTTAAATACTTGAAAACAGCATTTTGTATGTTTTTGCAAGCTGAAAAACGGCTATTTTATCTTGATTTTGCAAACATAAGCCATTACACACGACATATACATGAATATGACAGTTTAAATACTTGAAAACGGTGTTTTGTATGCTTTTGCATGCTTAAAACAGCATTTTATCTTGCTTTCACCAACATTAGCTATAATACACGACATAAACATAATTATGACAGTTTAAATACTTGAAAACAGCATTTTGTATGTTTTTGCAAGCTGAAAACAGCTATTTTATCTTGATTTGCAAACATAAGCCATTACACACGACATATACATGAATATGACAGTTTAAATACTTTAAAACGGTTGTTTTGTATGCTTTTGCATGCTTAAAACAGAATTTTTATTTTGCTTTCACCAACATTAGCTATTATACACGACAGAAACATGAATATGACAGTTTAAATACTTGAAAACGGTGTTTTGTATGCTTTTGCCTGCTTAAAACAGCATTTTTATCTTGCTTTCACCAAAATTAGCTATTATACACGATAGAAACATGAATATGACAGTTTAAATACTTGAAAACAGCATTTTGTAGGTTTTTGCAAGCTAAAAAGAGCTATTTTATCTTGATTTTGCAAACATAAGCCATTACACACGACATATACATGAATATGACAGTTTAAATACTTGAAACAGCATTTTGTATATTTTCGCAAGCTTAAAACAGCTATTTTATCTTGATTTTGCAAACATAAGCCATTACACACGACATATACATGAATATGACAGTTTAAATACTTGAAAACAGCATTTTGTATGTTTTTGCAAGCTGAAAACAGCTATTTTATCTTGATTTTGCAAACATAAGCCATTACACACAACATATATATATGAATATGACAGTTTAAATACTTGAAAACGGTGTTTTGTATGCTTTTGCATGCTTAAAACAGCATTTTTATCTTGCTTTCACCAACATTAGCTATAATACACGACAGAAACATGAATATGACAGTTTAAATACTTGAAAACAGCATTTTGTATTTTTTTGCAAGCTGAAAACAGTTATTTTATCTTGATTTTGCAAACATAAGCCATTACACACGACATATACATGAATATGACAGTTTAAATACTTGAAAACGGTGTTTTGTATGCTTTTGCATGCTTAAAACAGCATTTTTATCTTGCTTTCACCAACATTAGCTATTGTATACGACAGAAACATAAATATGACAGTTTAAATACTTGAAAACAGCATTTTGTATGTTTTTGCATGCTGAAAACAGCTATTTTATCTTGATTTTGCAAACATAAGCCATTACACACGACATATTCATGAATATGACAGTTTAAATACTTGAAAACTGCATTTTGTATGTTTTCGCAAGCTGAAAACAGCTATTTTATCTTGATTTTGCAAACATAAGCCATTACACACGAAATATACATGAATATGAAAGTTTAAATACATGAAAACAGCATTTTGTATGTTTTTGCAAGCTGAAAAGAGTTATTTAATCTTGATTTTGCAAATATAAGCCATTACACACGACATATACATGAATATGACAGTTTAAATACTTGAAAACGGTGTTCTGTATGCTTTTGCATGCTTAAAACAGCATTTTTATCTTGCTTTCACCAACATTAGCTATTGTATACGACAGAAACATGAATATGACAGTTTAAATACTTGAAAACAGCATTTTGTATGTTTTTGCAAGCTGAAAACAGCTATTTTATCTTGATTTTGCTAACAAAAGTCATTACACACGACATATACTTGAATATGACAGTTTAAATACTTGCAAACGGTGTTTTGTATGCTTTTGCATTCTTAAAACAGCATTTTTATCTTGCTTTCACCAAAATTAGCTATTATACACGACAGAAACATGAATATGAGTTTAAATACTTAAAAACAGCATTTTGTAAGCTGGAAACAGCTATTTTATCTTGATTTTGCAAACATAAGCCATTACACACGACATATACATGAATATGACAGTTTAAATACTTGAAAACAACATTTTGTATGTTTTTGCAAGCTGAAAACAGCTATTTTATCTTGATTTTACAAACATAAGCCATTACACACGACATATACATGAATATGACAGTTTAAATACTTGAAAACGGTGTTTTGTATGCTTTTGCATGCTTAAAACAGCATTTTCATCTTGCTTTCACCAACATTAGCTATTATACACGACAGAAACATGAAGATGACAGTTTAAATACTTGAAAACAGCATTTTGTATGTTTTTGCAAGCTGAAAACAGCTATTTTATCTTGATTTTGCAAACATAAGCCATTACACACGACATATACATGAATATGACAGTTTAAATACTTTAAAACGGTGTTTTGTATGCTTTTGCATGCTTAAAACAGAATTTTTATTTTGCTTTCACCAACATTAGCTATTATACACGACAGAAACATGAATATGACAGTTTAAATACTTGAAAACGGTGTTTTGTATGCTTTTGCCTGCTTAAAACAGCAGTTTTATCTTGCTTTCACCAAAATTAGCTATTATACACGACAGAAACATGAATATGACAGTTTAAATACTTGAAAACGGTGTTTTGTATGTTTTTGCAAAGCTGAAAACAGCTATTTTATCTTGATTTTGCAAACATGAGCCATTACAGACGACATATACATGAATATGTAAGTTTAAATACTTGAAAACAGCATTTTGTATGTTTTTGCAAGCTAAAAAACAGCTATTTTATCTTGATTTTGCAAACATAAGCCATTACACACGACATATACATGAATATGACAGTTTAAAATACTTGAAAACGGTGTTTTGTATGCTTTTGCATGGTTAAAACAGCATTTTTATCTTGCTTTCACCAACATTAGCTATTGTACACGACAGGAACATGAATATGAAAATTTAAATACTTGAAAACAGCATTTTGTATGTTTTTGCAAGCTGAAAACGGGCTATTTTATCTTGATTTTGCAAACATAAGCCATTACACACGACATATACATGAATATGACAGTTTAAATACTTGAAAACGGTGTTTTGTATGCTTTTGCATGCTTAAAACAGCATTTTTTATCTTGCTTTCACCAACATTAGCTATAATACACGACAGAAACATAATTATGACAGTTTAAATACTTGAAAACAGCATTTTGTATGTTTTTGCAAGCTGAAAACAGCTATTTTATCTTGATTTTGCAACATAAGCCATTACACACGACATATACATGAATATGACAGTTTAAATACTTTAAAACGGTGTTTGTATGCTTTTGCATGCTTAAAACAGAATTTTTATTTTGCTTTCACCAACATTAGCTATTATACACGACAGAACATGAATATGACAGTTTAAATACTTGAAAACGGTGTTTTGTATGCTTTTGCCTGCTTAAAACAGCATTTTTATCTTGCTTTCACCAAAATTAGCTATTATACACGATAGAAACATGAATATGACAGTTTAAATACTTGAAAACAGCATTTTGTAGGTTTTTGCAAGCTAAAAAGAGCTATTTATCTTGATTTTGCAAACATAAGCCATTACACACGACATATACATGAATATGACAGTTTAAATACTTGAAAACAGCATTTTGTATATTTTCGCAAGCTGAAAACAGCTATTTTATCTTGATTTTGCAAACATAAGCCATTACACACGACATATACATGAATATGACAGTTAAATACTTGAAAACAGCATTTGTATGTTTTTGCAAGCTGAAAACAGCTATTTTATCTTGATTTTGCAAACATAAGCCATTACACACAACATATATATATGAATATGACAGTTTAAATACTTGAAAACGGTGTTTGTATGCTTTTGCATGCTTTAAAACAGCATTTTTATCTTGCTTTCACCAACATTAGCTATAATACACGACAGAAACATGAATATGACAGTTTAAATACTTGAAAACAGCATTTTGTTTTTTTGCAAGCTGAAAACAGTTATTTTATCTTGATTTTGCAAACATAAGCCATTACACACGACATATACATGAATATGACAGTTTAAATACTTGAAAACGGTGTTTTGTATGCTTTTGCATGCTTAAAACAGCATTTTTATCTTGCTTTCACCAACATTAGCTATTGTATACGACACAAACATAAATATGACAGTTTAAATACTTGAAAACAGCATTTTGTATGTTTTTTGCATGCTGAAAACAGCTATTTTATCTTGATTTTGCAAACATAAGCCATTGCACACGACATATACATGAATATGACAGTTTAAATACTTGAAAACGGTGTTTTGTATGCTTTTGCATGCTTAAAACAGCATTTTATCTTGCTTTCACCAACATTAGCTATGATACACGACAGAAACATGAATATGACAGTTTAAATACTTGAAAACAGCATTTTGTATGTTTTTGCAAGCTGAAAACAGCTATTTTATCTTGATTTTGCTAACAAAAGTCATTACACACGACATATACATTAATATGACAGTTTAAATACTTGAAAACGGGGGTTTTGTATGCCTTTGCATGCTTAAAACAGCATTTTTATCTTGCTTTCACCAACATTAACTATAATACACGACAGAAACATGAATATGACAGTTTAATACTTGAAAACAGCATTTTGTATGTTTTTGCAAGTTGAAAACAGCTATTTTAACTTGATTTTGCAAACATAAGCCATTACACACGACATATACATGAATATGACAGTTTAAATACTTGAAAAACAGTGTTCTGTATGCTTTTGCATGCTTAAAACAGCATTTTTATCTTGATTTCACCAACATTAGCCATTATACACGACAGAAACATGAATATGACAATTTAAATACTTAGAAATAGCATTTTGTATGTTTTTGCAAGCTAAAAACAGCTATTTAATCTTGATTTTGCAAACATAAGCCATTACACACGACATATACATGAATATGACAGTTTAAATACCTGAAAATAGCATTTTGTATGTTTTTGCAAGCTTAAAGCAGCTATTTTATCTTGATTTTGCAAACATAAGCCATTACACACGACATATACATGAATATGACAGCTTAAATACTTTAAAACAGCATTTTGTATGTTTTCGCAAGCTTAAAACAGCTATTTTATCTTGATTGTGCAAACATAGCCATTACACACGACATATACATGAATATGACAGTTTAAATACTTGAAAACGGTGTTTTGTAAGCTTTTGCATGCTTAAAACAGCATTTTTATCTTGCTTTCACCAACATTAGCTATTATACACGCCAGGAACATGAATATGACAGTTTAAATACTTTAAAACAGCATTTTGTATGTTCTTCCAAGCTGAAAACAGCTATTTTATATTGATTTTGCAAACATAAGCCATTACACACGACATATACATGAATATGACAGTTTAAGTACTTGAAAACAGCATATTGTATGTTTTTGCAAGCTGAAAACAGCTTTTTTATATTGATTTTGAAAACATAAGCCATTACACACGACATATACATGAATATGACAGTTTAAATACTTGAAAACGGAGTTTGTAAGCTTTTGCATGCTTAAAACAGCATTTTTATCTTTCTTTCACCAACATTAGCTATTATACACGACAGAAACATGAATATGACAGTATAAATACTTGAAAACAGCATTTTGTATGTTTTTGCAAGCTGAAAACAACTATTTTATCTTGTTTTTGCAAACGTAAGTCATTACACACGACATATACATGTATATGACAGTTTAAAATACTGGAAAACAGCATTTTGTATGTTTTTGCAAACTGAAAACAGCTATTTTATTTTGATTTTGCAAACATAAGCCATTACACCACGACATATACAAGAATATGAAAGTTATAATACTTGAAAACAGCATTTGTATGTTTTTGCAAGGTGAAAACAGCTATTTTATCTTGATTTTGCAAACATAAGCCATTACACACGACATATACATGAATATGACAGTTTAAATACTTGAAAACGGTGTTTTGTATGCTTTTACATGCTTAAAACAGCATTTTTTATCTTGCTTTCACCAACATTAGCTATTATACACGACAGAAACATGAATATGACAGTTTAAATACTTGAAAACGGTGTTTTGTATGCTTTTGCATGCTTAAAACAGCATTTTTATCTTGCTTTTAGCAAAATTACCTATTATACACGACAGAAACATGAATATGAGTATAAATACTTAAAAAAAGCATTTTGTATGTTTTTTTCAAGCTGACAACAGCTATTTTATCTTGATTTTGCAAACATAAGTCATTACACACGCCATATACATAAATATGACAGTTTAAATACTTGAAAACAGCATTTTGTATGTTTTTGCAAGCTGAAAACAGCTATTTTATCTTGATTTTGCAAACATAAGCCATTACACTCGACATATACATGAATATGACAGTTTAAATACTGAAAACAGCATTTTGTATGTTTTTCCAAGCTGAAAACAGCTTTTTTATTTTGATTTTGCAAACATAAGCCATTACACACGACATATACATGAATATGAAAGTTTTAAATACTTGAAAACAGCATTTTGTATGTTTTTGCAAGCTGAAAACAGCTATTTTATCTTGATTTTATAAACATAAACCAGTACACACTACATATACATGAATATGACAGTTTAAATACTTGAAAACGGTATTTTGTATGCTTTTGCATGCTTAAAACAGCATTTTTATCTTGCTTTCACCAACATTAGCTATTGTACACGACAGAAACATGAATATGACCGTTTAAAAACTTGAAAACAGCATTTTGTATGTTTTTGCAAGCTCAAAACAGCTATTTTATCTTGATTTTGCAAACATCAGCCATTACACACGACATATACTTGAATATGACAGTTTAAATACTTGAAAAACGGTGTTTTGTATGCTTTTGCATGCATAAAACAGCATTTTTATCTTGCTTTCACCAACATTAGCTATAATACACGACAGAAACATGAATATGACAGTTTAAATACTTGAAAACAGCATTTTGTGAGTTTTTGCAAGCTGAAAACAGCTATTTTATCTTAATTTTCAAACATAAGCCATTACATACGACATATACATGAATATGACAGTTTAAATATTTGAAAACGGTGTTTTGTATGCTTTTGCATGCTTAAAACAGCATTTTTATCTTGCTTTCACCAAAATTAGCTATTATACACGACAGAAACATGAATATGACAGTTTAAATAATTAAAAAACAGCATTTTGTATGTTTTTGCAAGCTGAAAACAGTTATTTTATCTTGATTTTGCAAACATAAGCCATTACACACGACATATACATGAATATGACAGTTTAAATACTTGAAAACGGTGTTTTGTATGCTTTTGCATGCTTAAAACAGCATTTTTATCTTGCTTTCACCAAATTAGCTATTATACACGACAGAAACATGAATATGACAGTTTAAATACTTAAAAACAGCATTTTGTATTTTTTTGCAAGCTGAAAACAGCTATTTTATCTTGATTTTGCAAACATAAGCCATTACACACGACATAGACATGAATATGACAGTTTAAATACTTGAAAACAGCATTTTGTATGTTTTTGAAAGCTGAAAACAACTATTTTATCTTGATTTTGCAAACGTAAGTCATTACACACGACATATACATGTATATGACAGTTTAAATACTGGAAAACAGCATTTTGTATGTTTTTGCAAGCTGAAAACAGCTATTTTATTTTGATTTTGCAAACATAAGTCATTACACACGACATATACAAGAATATGAAAGTTATAATACTTGAAAACAGCATTTTGTATGTTTTTGCAAGGTGAAAACAGCTATTTTATCTTGATTTTGCAAACATAAGCCATTACACACGACATATACATGAATATGACAGTTTAAATACTTGAAAACGGTGTTTTGTATGCTTTTACATGCTTAAAACAGCATTTTTATCTTGCTTTCACCAACATTAGCTATTATACACGACAGAAACATGAATATGACAGTTTAAATACTTGAAAACGGTGTTTTGTATGCTTTTGCATGCTTTAAAACAGCATTTTTATCTTGTTTTAGCAAAATTACCTATTATACACGACAGAAACATGAATATGAGTTTAAATACTTAAAAAAAGCATTTTGTATGTTTTTTCAAGCTGACAACAGCAATTTTATCTTGATTTTGCAAACATAAGCCATTACACACGCCATATACATAAATATGACAGTTTAAATACTTGAAAACAGCATTTTGTATGTTTTTGCAAGCTGAAAACAGCTATTTTATCTTGATTTTGCAAACATAAGCCATTACACACGACATATACATGAATATGACAGTTTAAATATTTGAAAACGGTGTTTTGTATGCTTTTGCATGCTTAAAACAGCATTTTTATCTTGCTTTCACCAAAATTAGCTATTATACACGACAGAAACATGAATATGACAGTTTAAATACTTAAAAACAGCATTTTGTATGTTTTTGAAAGCTGAAAACAACTATTTTATCTTGATTTTGCAAACGTAAGTCATTACACACGACATATACATGTATATGACAGTTTAAATACTGGAAAACAGCATTTTGTATGTTTTTGCAAGCTGAAAACAGCTATTTTATTTTGATTTTGCAAACATAAGCCATTACACACGACATATACAAGAATATGAAAGTTATAATACTTGAAAACAGCATTTTGTATGTTTTTTGCAAGGTGAAAACAGCTATTTTATCTTGATTTTGCAAACATAAGCCATTACACACGACATATACATGAATATGACAGTTTAAATACTTGAAAACGGTGTTTTGTATGCTTTTACATGCTTAAAACAGCATTTTTATCTTGCTTTCACCAACATTAGCTATTATACACGACAGAAACATGAATATGACAGTTTAAATACTTGAAAACGGTGTTTTGTATGCTTTTGCATGCTTAAAACAGCATTTTTATCTTGCTTTTAGCAAAATTACCTATTATACACGACAGAAACATGAATATGAGTATAAATACTTAAAAAAAAGCATTTTGTATGTTTTTTCAAGCTGACAACAGCTATTTTATCTTGATTTTGCAAACATAAGCCATTACACACGCCATATACATAAATATGACAGTTTAAATACTTGAAAACAGCATTTTGTATGTTTTTGCAAGCTGAAAACAGCTATTTTATTTTGATTTTGCAAACATAAGCCATTACACACGACATATACAAGAATATGAAAGTTATAATACTTGAAAACAGCATTTTGTATGTTTTTGCAAGGTGAAAACAGCTATTTTATCTTGATTTTGCAAACATAAGCCATTACACACGACATATACATGAATATGACAGTTTAAATACTTGAAAACGGTGTTTTGTATGCTTTTACATGCTTAAAACAGCATTTTTATCTTGCTTTCACCAACATTAGCTATTATACACGACAGAAACATGAATATGACAGTTTAAATACTTAAAAACAGCATTTTGTATGTTTTTGAAAGCTGAAAACAACTATTTTATCTTGATTTTGCAAACGTAAGTCATTACACACGACATATACATGTATATGACAGTTTAAATACTGGAAAACAGCATTTTGTATGTTTTTGCAAGCTGAAAACAGCTATTTTATTTTGATTTTGCAAACATAAGCCATTACACACGACATATACAAGAATATGAAAGTTATAATACTTGAAAACAGCATTTTGTATTTTTTTGCAAGGTGAAAACAGCTATTTTATCTTGATTTTGCAAACATAAGCCATTACACACGACATATACATGAATATGACAGTTTAAATACTTGAAAACGGTGTTTTGTATGCTTTTGCATGCTTAAAACAGCATTTTTATCTTGCTTTTAGCAAAATTACCTATTATACACGACAGAAACATGAATATGAGTATAAATACTTAAAAAAAGCATTTTGTATGTTTTTTCAAGCTGACAACAGCTATTTTATCTTGATTTTGCAAACATAAGCCATTACACACGCCATATACATAAATATGACAGTTTAAATACTTGAAAACAGCATTTTGTATGTTTTTGCAAGCTGAAAACAGCTATTTTATCTTGATTTTGCAAACATAAGCCATTACACTCGACATATACATGAATATGACAGTTTAAATACTTGAAAACAGCATTTTGTATGTTTTTCCAAGCTGAAAACAGCTTTTTTATTTTGATTTTGCAAACATAAGCCATTACACACGACATATACATGAATATGAAAGTTTAAATACTTGAAAACAGCATTTTGTATGTTTTTTCAAGCTGAAAACAGCTATTTTATCTTGATTTTGCAAACATAAACCATTACACACTACATATACATGAATATGACAGTTTAAATACTTGAAAACGGTATTTTGTATGCTTTTGCATGCTTAAAACAGCATTTTTATCTTGCTTTCACCAACATTAGCTATTATACACGACAGAATCATGAATATGACAGTTTAAATACTTGAAAACGGTGTTTTGTATGCTTTTGCATGCTTAAAACAGCATTTTTATCTTGCTTTTAGCAAAATTACCTATTATACACGACAGAAACATGAATATGAGTTTAAATACTTAAAAAAAGCATTTTGTATGTTTTTTCAAGCTGACAACAGCAATTTTATCTTGATTTTGCAAACATAAGCCATTACACACGCCATATACATAAATATGACAGTTTAAATACTTGAAAACAGCATTTTGTATGTTTTTGCAAGCTGAAAACAGCTATTTTATCTTGATTTTGCAAACATAAGCCATTACACACGACATATACATGAATATGACAGTTTAAATATTTGAAAA
>CAWWDY010000287.1:0-26545 GCA_963942605.1 Poecilus cupreus
AAACATAGAAAAACCCTGTTTTGAACTATTCAAACTGACAAATTCATGTTTCTTTCGTGCGAAACGGCGATTTATGAGAAATGACGATAAAATTGCTGTTTTAAACTTGCAAAAACATAGAAAACGCTGTTTTCAACTATTCAAACTGATAAATTCATGTTTCTTTTGTGTGAAACGGCGATTTATGAGAAATGACGATAAAATTGCTGTTTTAAACTTGCAAAAACATAGAAAAACGCTGTTTTTAACTATTCATACTGATAAATTCAGGTTTATTTCCTTCGAAACGGTGGATTTTTGTGAAATCACGATAAAACTGCTGTTTTAAACTTGCAAAAACATAGAAAAACGCTGTTTTGAACTATTCAAACTGACAAATTCATGTTTCTTTCGTGTGAAACGGCGATTATGAGAAATGACGATAAAATTGCTGCTTTAAACTTGCAAAAACATAGAAAAACGCTGTTTTCAACTATTCAAACTGATAAATTCATGTTTCTTTCGTGCGAAACGGCGATTTATGAGAAATGACGATAAAATTGCTGTTTTAAACTTGCAAAAACATAGAAAAACGCTGTTTTGAAATATTCAAACTGACAAATTCATGTTTCTTTCGTGTGAAACGGCGATTTATGAGAAATGACAATAAAATTGCTGTTTTAAACTTGCAAAAACATAGAAAAAACGCTGTTTTGAACTATTCAAACTGACAAATTCATGTTTCTTTCGTGTGAAACGGCGATTTATGAGAAATGACGATAAAATTGCTGTTCTAAACTTGCAAAAACATAGAAAAACGCTGTTTACAACTATTCAAACTGACAAATTCATGTTTCTTTTGTGTGAAACGGCGATTTATGAGAAATGACGATAAAATTGCTGTTTTAAACTTGCAAAAACATAGAAAAACGCTGTTTTGAACTATTCAAACTGACAAATTCATGTTTCTTTCGTGTGAAACGGCGATTTATGAGAAATGACGATAAAATTGCTGTTTTAAACTTGCAAAAACATAGAAAAACGCTGTTTTGAACTATTCAAACTGACAAATTCATGTTTCTTTCGCGTGAAACGGTGATTTATGAGAAATGACGACAAAATTGCTGTTTTAAACTTGCAAAAACATAGAAAAACGCTGTTTTCAACTATTCAAACTGATAAATTCATGTTTCTTTCGTGCGAAACGGCGATTTATGAGAAATGACGATAAAATTGCTGTTTCAAACTTGCAAAAACATAGAAAAACGCTGTTTTGAACTATTCAAACTGACAAATTCATGTTTCTTTCGTGCGAAACGGCGATTTATGAGAAATGACGATAAAATTGCTGTTTTAAACTTGCAAGAACATAGAAAACGCTGTTTTCAACTATTTAAACTGATAAATTCATGTTTCTTTTGTGTGAAACGGCGATTTATGAGAAATGACGATAAAATTGCTGTTTTAAACTTGCAAAAACATAGAAAAACGCTGTTTTTAACTATTCAAACTGATAAATTCAGGTTTCTTTCGTTCAAAACGGTGGATTTTTGTGAAATCACGATAAAACTGCTGTTTTAAATTTGCAAAAACATAGAAAAACGCTGTTTTGAACTATTCAAACTGACAAATTTATGTTTCTTTCGTGTGAAACGGCGATTTATGAGAAATGACGATAAAATTGCTGTTTTAAACTTGCAAAAACATAGAAAAACGCTGTTTTCAACTATTCAAACTGATAAATTCATGTTTCTTTCGTGCGAAACGGCGATTTATGAGAAATGACGATAAAATTGCTGTTTTAAACTTGCAAAAACATAGAAAAACGCTGTTTTGAACTATTCAAACTGACAAATTCATGTTTCTTTCGTGTGAAATGGCGATTTATGAGAAATGACGATAAAATTGCTGTTTTAAACTTGCAAAAACATAGAAAAACGCTGTTTTGAACTATTCAAACTGACAAATTCATGTTTCTTTCGTGTGAAACGGCGATTTATGAGAAATGACGATAAAATTGCTGTTTTAAACTTGCAAAAACATAGAAAAACGCTGTTTTCAACTATTCAAACTGACAAATTTATGTTTCTTTCGTGTGAAACGGCGATTTATGAGAAATGACGATAAAATTGCTGTTTTTAACTTGCAAAAACATAGAAAAACGCTGTTTTGAACTATTCAAACTGACAAATTCATGTTTCTTTCGTGTGAAACGGCGATTTATGAGAAATGACGATAAAATTGCTGTTTTAAACTTGCAAAAACATAGAAAAACGCTGTTTTTAACTATTCAAACTAATAAATTCAGGTTTCTTTCGTTCGAAACGGTGGATTTTTGTGAAATCACGATAAAATTGCTGTTTTAAACTTGCAAAAACATAGAAAAACGCTGTTTTGAACTATTCAAACTGACAAATTCATGTTTCTTTCGCGTGAAACGGTGATTTATGAGAAATGACGACAAAATTGCTGTTTTAAACTTGCAAAAACATAGAAAAACGCTGTTTTCAACTATTCAAACTGATAAATTCATGTTTCTTTCGTGCGAAACGGCGATTTATGAGAAATGACGATAAAATTGCTGTTTTAAACTTGCAAAAACATAGAAAAACGCTGTTTTGAACTATTCAAACTGACAAATTCATGTTTCTTTCGTGCGAAACGGCGATTTATGAGAAATGACGATAAAATTGCTGTTTTAAACTTGCAAGAACATAGAAAACGCTGTTTTCAACTATTTAAACTGATAAATTCATGTTTCTTTTGCGTGAAACGGCGATTTATGAGAAATGACGATAAAATTGCTGTTTTAAACTTGCAAAAACATAGAAAAACGCTGTTTTTAACTATTCAAACTGATAAATTCAGGTTTCTTTCGTTCAAAACGGTGGATTTTTGTGAAATCACGATAAAACTGCTGTTTTAAATTTGCAAAAACATAGAAAAACGCTGTTTTGAACTATTCTAACTGACAAATTTATGTTTCTTTCGTGTGAAACGGCGATTTATGAGAAATGACGATAAAATTGCTGTTTTAAACTTGCAAAAACATAGAAAAACGCTGTTTTCAACTATTCAAACTGATAAATTCATGTTTCTTTCGTGCGAAACGGAGATTTATGAGAAATGACGATAAAATTGCTGTTTTTAACTTGCAAAAACATAGAAAAACGCTGTTTTGAACTATTCAAACTGACAAATTCATGTTTCTTTCGTGTGAAACGGCGATTTATGAGAAATGACGATAAAATTGCTGTTTTAAACTTGCAAAAACATAGAAAAACGCTGTTTTTAACTATTCAAACTAATAAATTCAGGTTTCTTTCGTTCGAAACGGTGGATTTTTGTGAAATCACGATAAAACTGCTGTTTTAAACTTGCAAAAACATAGAAAAACGCTGTTTTGAACTATTCAAACTGACAAATTCATGTTTCTTTCGTGTGAAACGGCGATTTATGAGAAATGACGATAAAATTGCTGTTTTAAACTTGCAAAAACATAGAAAAACGTTGTTTTCAACTATTCAAACTGATAAATTCATGTTTCTTTCGTGCGAAACGGCGATTTATGAGAAATGACGATAAAATTGCTGTTTTAAACTTGCAAAAACATAGAAAAACGCTGTTTTCAACTATTCAAACTGATAAATTCATGTTTCTTTCGTGCGAAACGGCGATTTATGAGAAATGACGATAAAATTGCTGTTTTAAACTTGCAAAAACATAGAAAAACGCTGTTTTGAACTATTCAAACTGACAAATTCATGTTTCTTTCGTGTGAAACGGCGATTTATGAGAAATGACAATAAAATTGCTGTTTTAAACTTGCAAAAACATAGAAAAAACGCTGTTTTGAACTATTCAAACTGACAAATTCATGTTTCTTTCGTGTGAAACGGCGATTTATGAGAAATGACGATTAAATTGCTGTTTTAAACTTGCAAAAACATAGAAAAACGCTGTTTTTAAATATTCAAACTGATAAATTCAGGTTTCTTTCGTTCGAAACGGTGGATTTTTGTGAAATCACGATAAAACTGCTGTTTTAAACTTGCAAAAACATAGAAAAACGCTGTTTTGAACTATTCAAACTGACAAATTCATGTTTCTTTCGTGCGAAACGGCGATTTATGAGAAATGACGATAAAATTGCTGTTTTAAACTTGCAAAAACATAGAAAAACGCTGTTTTCAACTATTCAAACTGATAAATTCATGTTTCTTTCGTGCGAAACGGCGATTTATGAGAAATGACGATAAAATTGCTGTTTTAAACTTGCAAAAACATAGAAAAACGCTGTTTTGAACTATTCAAACTGACAAATTCATGTTTCTTTTGTGTGAAACGGCGATTTATGAGAAATGACAATAAAATTGCTGTTTTAAACTTGCAAAAACATAGAAAAAAAGCTGTTTTGAACTATTCAAACTGACAAATTCATGTTTCTTTCGTGTGAAACGGCGATTTATGAGAAATGACGATAAAATTGCTGTTTTAAACTTGCAAAAACATAGAAAAACGCTGTTTTCAACTATTCAAACTGATAAATTCATGTTTCTTTCGTGTGAAACGGCGATTTATGAGAAATGACGATAAAATTGCTGTTTTAAACTTGCAAAAACATAGAAAAACGCTGTTTTGAACTATTCAAACTGACAAATTCATGTTTCTTTCGTGTGAAACGGCGATTTATGAGAAATGACAATAAAATTGCTGTTTTAAACTTGCAAAAACATAGAAAAAACGCTGTTTTGAACTATTTAAACTGACAAATTCATGTTTCTTTCGTGTGAAACGGCGATTTATGAGAAATGACGATAAAATTGCTGTTTTAAACTTGCAAAAACATAGAAAAATGCTGTTTTCAACTATTCAAACTGATAAATTTATGTTTCTCTCGTGTGAAACGGCGATTTATGAGAAATGACGATAAAATTGCTGTTTTAAACTTGCAAAAACATAGAAAAACGCTGTTTTGAACTATTCTAACTGACAAATTCATGTTTCTTTCGTTCGAAACGGCGATTTATGAGAAATGACGATAAAATTGCTGTTTTAAACTTGCAAAACATAGAAAAACGCTGTTTTTAACTATTCAAACTGATAAATTCAGGTTTCTTTCTTTCGAAACGGTGGATTTTTGTGAAATCACGATAAAATTGCTGTTTAAACTTGCAAAAACATAGAAAAACGCTGTTTTGAACTATTCTAACTGACAAATTCATGTTTCTTTCGTGCGGAACGGCGATTTATGAGAAATGACGATAAAATTGCTGTTTTAAACTTGCAAAAACATAGAAAACGCTGTTTTCAACTATTCAAACTGATAAATTCATGTTTCTTTTGTGTAAAACGACGATTTATGAGAAATGACGATAAAATTGCTGTTTTAAACTTGCAAAAACATAGAAAAACGCTGTTTTTAACTATTCAAACTGATAAATTCAGGTTTCTTTCATTCGAAACGGTGGATTTTTGTGAAATCACGATAAAACTGCTGTTTTAAACTTGCAAAAACATAGAAAAACGCTGTTTTGAACTATTCAAACTGACAAATTCATGTTTCTTTCGTGTGAAACGGCGATTTATGAGAAATGACGATAAAATTGCTGTTTTAAACTTGCAAAAACATAGAAAAACGCTGTTTTCAACTATTCAAACTGATAAATTCATGTTTCTTTCATGCGAAACGGCGATTTATGAGAAATGACGATAAAATTGCTGTTTTAAACTTGCAAAAACATAGAAAAACGCTGTTTTGAACTATTCAAACTGACAAATTCATGTTTCTTTCGTGTGAAACGGCGATTTATGAGAAATGACAATGAAATTGCTGTTTTAAACTTGCAAAAACATAGAAAAAACGCTGTTTTGAACTATTCAAACTGACAAATTCATGTTTCTTTCGTGTGAAACGGCGATTTATGAGAAATGACGATAAAATTGCTGTTTTAAACTTGCAAAAACATAGAAAAACGCTGTTTTCAACTACTCAAACTGATAAATTCATGTTTCTTTCGTGCGAAACGGCGATTTATGAGAAATGACGATAAAATTGCTGTTTTAAACTTGCAAAAACATAGAAAAACGCTGTTTACAACTATTCAAACTGACAAATTCATGTTTCTTTCGTGTGAAACGGCGATTTATGAGAAATGACGATAAAATTGCTGTTTTAAACTTGCAAAAACATAGAAAAACGCTATTTTGAACTATTCAAACTGACAAATTCATGTTTCTTTCGTGTGAAACGGCGATTTATGAGAAATGACGATAAAATTGCTGTTTTAAACTTGCAAAAACATAGAAAAACGCTGTTTTGAACTATTCAAACTGACAAATTCATGTTTCTTCCGTGTGAAACGGCGATTTATGAGAAATGACGATAAAATTGCTGTTTTAAACTTGCAAGAACATAAAAGAACGCTGTTTTGAACTATTCAAACTGACAAATTCATGTTTCTTTCCTGTGAAACGGTGATTTATGAGAAATGACGATAAAATTGCTGTTTTAAACTTGCAAAAACATAGAAAAACGCTGTTTTCAACTATTCAAACTGATAAATTCATGTTTCTTTCGTGCGAAACGGCGATTTATGAGAAATGACGATAAAATTGCTGTTTTAAACTTGCAAAAACATAGAAAAACCCTGTTTTGAACTATTCAAACTGACAAATTCATGTTTCTTTCGTGCGAAACGGCGATTTATGAGAAATGACGATAAAATTGCTGTTTTAAACTTGCAAAAACATAGAAAACGCTGTTTTCAACTATTCAAACTGATAAATTCATGTTTCTTTTGTGTAAAACGGCGATTTATAAGAAATGACGATAAAATTGCTGTTTTAAACTTGCAAAAACATAGAAAAACGCTGTTTTTAACTATTCAAACTGATAAATTCAGGTTTCTTTCGTTCGAAACGGTGGATTTTTGTGAAATCACGATATAACTGCTGTTTTAAACTTGCAAAAACATAGAAAAACGCTGTTTTGAACTATTCAAACTGACAAATTCATGTTTCTTTCGTGTGAAACGGCGATTTATGAGAAATGACGATAAAATTGCTGTTTTAAACTTGCAAAAACATAGAAAAACGCTGTTTTCAACTATTCAAACTGATAAATTCATGTTTCTTTCGTGCGAAACGGCGATTTATGAGAAATGACGATAAAATTGCTGTTTTAAACTTGCAAAAACATAGAAAAACGCTGTTTTTAACTATTCAAACTGATAAATTCAGGTTTCTTTCGTTCAAAACGGTGGATTTTTGTGAAATCACGATAAAACTGCTGTTTTAAACTTGCAAAAACATAGAAAAACGCTGTTTTGAACTATTCAAACTGACAATTTCATGTTTCTTTCGTGTGAAACGGCGATTTATGAGAAATGACGATAAAATTGCTGTTTTAAACTTGCAAAAACATAGAAAAACGCTGTTTTCAACTATTCAAACTGATAAATTCATGTTTCTTTCGTGCGAAACGGCGATTTATGAGAAATGACGATAAAATTGCTGTTTTAAACTTGCAAAAACATAGAAAAACGCTGTTTACAACTATTCAAACTGACAAATTCATGTTTCTTTCGTGTGAAACGGCGATTTATGAGAAATGACGATAAAATTGCTGTTTTAAACTTGCAAAAACATAGAAAAACGCTATTTTGAACTATTCAAACTGACAAATTCATGTTTCTTTCGTGTGAAACGGCGATTTATGAGAAATGACGATAAAATTGCTGTTTTAAACTTGCAAAAACATAGAAAAACGCTGTTTTGAACTATTCAAACTGACAAATTCATGTTTCTTCCGTGTGAAACGGCGATTTATGAGAAATGACGATAAAATTGCTGTTTTAAACTTGCAAGAACATAAAAGAACGCTGTTTTGAACTATTCAAACTGACAAATTCATGTTTCTTTCCTGTGAAACGGTGATTTATGAGAAATGACGATAAAATTGCTGTTTTAAACTTGCAAAAACATAGAAAAACGCTGTTTTCAACTATTCAAACTGATAAATTCATGTTTCTTTCGTGCGAAACGGCGATTTATGAGAAATGACGATAAAATTGCTGTTTTAAACTTGCAAAAACATAGAAAAACCCTGTTTTGAACTATTCAAACTGACAAATTCATGTTTCTTTCGTGCGAAACGGCGATTTATGAGAAATGACGATAAAATTGCTGTTTTAAACTTGCAAAAACATAGAAAACGCTGTTTTCAACTATTCAAACTGATAAATTCATGTTTCTTTTGTGTAAAACGGCGATTTATGAGAAATGACGATAAAATTGCTGTTTTAAACTTGCAAAAACATAGAAAAACGCTGTTTTTAACTATTCAAACTGATAAATTCAGGTTTCTTTCGTTCGAAACGGTGGATTTTTGTGAAATCACGATATAACTGCTGTTTTAAACTTGCAAAAACATAGAAAAACGCTGTTTTGAACTATTCAAACTGACAAATTCATGTTTCTTTCGTGTGAAACGGCGATTTATGAGAAATGACGATAAAATTGCTGTTTTAAACTTGCAAAAACATAGAAAAACGCTGTTTTCAACTATTCAAACTGATAAATTCATGTTTCTTTCGTGCGAAACGGCGATTTATGAGAAATGACGATAAAATTGCTGTTTTAAACTTGCAAAAACATAGAAAAACGCTGTTTTTAACTATTCAAACTGATAAATTCAGGTTTCTTTCGTTCAAAACGGTGGATTTTTGTGAAATCACGATAAAACTGCTGTTTTAAACTTGCAAAAACATAGAAAAACGCTGTTTTGAACTATTCAAACTGACAATTTCATGTTTCTTTCGTGTGAAACGGCGATTTATGAGAAATGACGATAAAATTGCTGTTTTAAACTTGCAAAAACATAGAAAAACGCTGTTTTCAACTATTCAAACTGATAAATTCATGTTTCTTTCGTGCGAAACGGCGATTTATGAGAAATGACGATAAAATTGCTGTTTTAAAACTTGCAAAAACATAGAAAAACGCTGTTTTGAACTATTCAAACTGACAAATTCATGTTTCTTTCGTGTGAAACGGCGATTTATGAGAAATGACGATAAAATTGCTGTTTTAAACTTGCAAAAACATAGAAAAACGCTGTTTTTAATTATTCAAACTGATAAATTCAGGTTTCTTTCGTTCGAAACGGTGGATTTTTGTGAAATCACGATAAAACTGCTGTTTTAAACTTGCAAAAACATAGAAAAACGCTGTTTTGAACTATTCAAACTGACAAATTCATGTTTCTTTCGTGTGAAACGGCGATTTATGAGAAATGACGATAAAATTGCTGTTTTAAACTTGCAAAAACATAGAAAACGCTGTTTTCAACTATTCAAACTGATAAATTCATGTTTCTTTCGTGCGAAACGGCGATTTATGAGAAATGACGATAAAATTGCTGTTTTAAACTTGCAAAAACATAGAAAAACGCTGTTTTGAACTATTCAAACTGAAAAATTCATGTTTCTTTCGTGTGAAACGGCGATTTATGAGAAATGACAATGAAATTGCTGTTTTAAACTTGCAAAAACATAGAAAAAACGCTGTTTTGAACTATTCAAACTGACAAATTCATGTTTCTTTCGTGTGAAACGGCGATTTATGAGAAATGACGATAAAATTGCTGTTTTAAACTTGCAAAAACATAGAAAAACGCTGTTTTTAACTATTCAAACTGATAAATTCAGGTTTCTTTCGTTCGAAACGGTGGATTTTTGTGAAATCACGATAAAACTGCTGTTTTAAACTTGCAAAAACATAGAAAAACGCTGTTTTTAACTATTCAAACTGATAAATTCAGGTTTCTTTCATTCGAAACGGTGGATTTTTGTGAAATCACGATAAAACTGCTGTTTTAAACTTGCAAAAACATAGAAAAACGCTGTTTTGAACTATTCAAACTGACAAATTCATGTTTCTTTCGTGTGAAACGGCGATTTATGAGAAATGACGATAAAATTGCTGTTTTAAACTTGCAAAAACATAGAAAAACGCTGTTTTCAACTATTCAAACTGATAAATTCATGTTTCTTTCATGCGAAACGGCGATTTATGAGAAATGACGATAAAATTGCTGTTTTAAACTTGCAAAAACATAGAAAAACGCTGTTTTGAACTATTCAAACTGACAAATTCATGTTTCTTTCGTGTGAAACGGCGATTTATGAGAAATGACAATGAAATTGCTGTTTTAAACTTGCAAAAACATAGAAAAAACGCTGTTTTGAACTATTGAAACTGACAAATTCATGTTTCTTTCGTGTGAAACGGCGATTTATGAGAAATGACGATAAAATTGCTGTTTTAAACTTGTAAAAACATAGAAAAACGCTGTTTTCAACTATTCAAACTGATAAATTCATGTTTCTTTCGTGCGAAACGGCGATTTATGAGAAATGACGATAAAATTGCTGTTTTAAACTTGCAAAAACATAGAAAAACGCTGTTTACAACTATTCAAACTGACAAATTCATGTTTCTTTCGTGTGAAACGGCGATTTATGAGAAATGACGATAAAATTGCTGTTTTAAACTTGCAAAAACATAGAAAAACGCTATTTTGAACTATTCAAACTGACAAATTCATGTTTCTTTCGTGTGAAACGGCGATTTATGAGAAATGACGATAAAATTGCTGTTTTAAACTTGCAAAAACATAGAAAAACGCTGTTTTGAACTATTCAAACTGACAAATTCATGTTTCTTCCGTGTGAAACGGCGATTTATGAGAAATGACGATAAAATTGCTGTTTTAAACTTGCAAGAACATAAAAGAACGCTGTTTTGAACTATTCAAACTGACAAATTCATGTTTCTTTCCTGTGAAACGGTGATTTATGAGAAATGACGATAAAATTGCTGTTTTAAACTTGCAAAAACATAGAAAAACGCTGTTTTCAACTATTCAAACTGATAAATTCATGTTTCTTTCGTGCGAAACGGCGATTTATGAGAAATGACGATAAAATTGCTGTTTTAAACTTGCAAAAACATAGAAAAACCCTGTTTTGAACTATTCAAACTGACAAATTCATGTTTCTTTCGTGCGAAACGGCGATTTATGAGAAATGACGATAAAATTGCTGTTTTAAACTTGCAAAAACATAGAAAACGCTGTTTTCAACTATTCAAACTGATAAATTCATGTTTCTTTTGTGTAAAACGGCGATTTATGAGAAATGACGATAAAATTGCTGTTTTAAACTTGCAAAAACATAGAAAAACGCTGTTTTTAACTATTCAAACTGATAAATTCAGGTTTCTTTCATTCGAAACGGTGGATTTTTGTGAAATCACGATAAAACTGCTGTTTTAAACTTGCAAAAACATAGAAAAACGCTGTTTTGAACTATTCAAACTGACAAATTCATGTTTCTTTCGTGTGAAACGGCGATTTATGAGAAATGACGATAAAATTGCTGTTTTAAACTTGCAAAAACATAGAAAAACGCTGTTTTCAACTATTCAAACTGATAAATTCATGTTTCTTTCATGCGAAACGGCGATTTATGAGAAATGACGATAAAATTGCTGTTTTAAACTTGCAAAAACATAGAAAAAACGCTGTTTTGAACTATTCAAACTGACAAATTCATGTTTCTTTCGTGTGAAACGGCGATTTATGAGAAATGACGATAAAATTGCTGTTTTAAACTTGCAAAAACATAGAAAAACGCTGTTTTTAACTATTCAAACTGATAAATTCAGGTTTCTTTCGTTCGAAACGGTGGATTTTTGTGAAATCACGATAAAACTGCTGTTTTAAACTTGCAAAAACATAGAAAAACGCTGTTTTTAACTATTCAAACTGATAAATTCAGGTTTCTTTCATTCGAAACGGTGGATTTTTGTGAAATCACGATAAAACTGCTGTTTTAAACTTGCAAAAACATAGAAAAACGCTGTTTTGAACTATTCAAACTGACAAATTCATGTTTCTTTCGTGTGAAACGGCGATTTATGAGAAATGACGATAAAATTGCTGTTTTAAACTTGCAAAAACATAGAAAAACGCTGTTTTCAACTATTCAAACTGATAAATTCATGTTTCTTTCATGCGAAACGGCGATTTATGAGAAATGACGATAAAATTGCTGTTTTAAACTTGCAAAAACATAGAAAAACGCTGTTTTGAACTATTCAAACTGACAAATTCATGTTTCTTTCGTGTGAAACGGCGATTTATGAGAAATGACAATGAAATTGCTGTTTTAAACTTGCAAAAACATAGAAAAAACGCTGTTTTGAACTATTGAAACTGACAAATTCATGTTTCTTTCGTGTGAAACGGCGATTTATGAGAAATGACGATAAAATTGCTGTTTTAAACTTGTAAAAACATAGAAAAACGCTGTTTTCAACTATTCAAACTGATAAATTCATGTTTCTTTCGTGCGAAACGGCGATTTATGAGAAATGACGATAAAATTGCTGTTTTAAACTTGCAAAAACATAGAAAAACGCTGTTTACAACTATTCAAACTGACAAATTCATGTTTCTTTCGTGTGAAACGGCGATTTATGAGAAATGACGATAAAATTGCTGTTTTAAACTTGCAAAAACATAGAAAAACGCTATTTTGAACTATTCAAACTGACAAATTCATGTTTCTTTCGTGTGAAACGGCGATTTATGAGAAATGACGATAAAATTGCTGTTTTAAACTTGCAAAAACATAGAAAAACGCTGTTTTGAACTATTCAAACTGACAAATTCATGTTTCTTCCGTGTGAAACGGCGATTTATGAGAAATGACGATAAAATTGCTGTTTTAAACTTGCAAGAACATAAAATAACGCTGTTTTGAACTATTCAAACTGACAAATTCATGTTTCTTTCCTGTGAAACGGTGATTTATGAGAAATGACGATAAAATTGCTGTTTTAAACTTGCAAAAACATAGAAAAACGCTGTTTTCAACTATTCAAACTGATAAATTCATGTTTCTTTCGTGCGAAACGGCGATTTATGAGAAATGACGATAAAATTGCTGTTTTAAACTTGCAAAAACATAGAAAAACCCTGTTTTGAACTATTCAAACTGACAAATTCATGTTTCTTTCGTGCGAAACGGCGATTTATGAGAAATGACGATAAAATTGCTGTTTTAAACTTGCAAAAACATAGAAAACGCTGTTTTCAACTATTCAAACTGATAAATTCATGTTTCTTTTGTGTAAAACGGCGATTTATGAGAAATGACGATAAAATTGCTGTTTTAAACTTGCAAAAACATAGAAAAACGCTGTTTTTAACTATTCAAACTGATAAATTCAGGTTTCTTTCATTCGAAACGGTGGATTTTTGTGAAATCACGATAAAACTGCTGTTTTAAACTTGCAAAAACATAGAAAAACGCTGTTTTGAACTATTCAAACTGACAAATTCATGTTTCTTTCGTGTGAAACGGCGATTTATGAGAAATGACGATAAAATTGCTGTTTTAAACTTGCAAAAACATAGAAAAACGCTGTTTTCAACTATTCAAACTGATAAATTCATGTTTCTTTCATGCGAAACGGCGATTTATGAGAAATGACGATAAAATTGCTGTTTTAAACTTGCAAAAACATAGAAAAACGCTGTTTTGAACTATTCAAACTGACAAATTCATGTTTCTTTCGTGTGAAACGGCGATTTATGAGAAATGCAATGAAATTGCTGTTTTAAACTTGCAAAAACATAGAAAAAACGCTGTTTTGAACTATTGAAACTGACAAATTCATGTTTCTTTCGTGTGAAACGGCGATTTATGAGAAATGACGATAAAATTGCTGTTTTAAAACTTGCAAAAACATAGAAAAACGCTATTTTGAACTATTCAAACTGACAAATTCATGTTTCTTTCGTGTGAAACGGCGATTTATGAGAAATGACGATAAAATTGCTGTTTTAAACTTGCAAAAACATAGAAAAACGCTGTTTTGAACTATTCAAACTGACAAATTCATGTTTCTTCCGTGTGAAACGGCGATTTATGAGAAATGACGATAAAATTGCTGTTTTAAACTTGCAAGAACATAAAAGAACGCTGTTTTGAACTATTCAAACTGACAAATTCATGTTTCTTTCCTGTGAAACGGTGATTTATGAGAAATGACGATAAAATTGCTGTTTTAAACTTGCAAAAACATAGAAAAACGCTGTTTTCAACTATTCAAACTGATAAATTCATGTTTCTTTCGTGCGAAACGGCGATTTATGAGAAATGACGATAAAATTGCTGTTTTAAACTTGCAAAAACATAGAAAAACCCTGTTTTGAACTATTCAAACTGACAAATTCATGTTTCTTTCGTGCGAAACGGCGATTTATGAGAAATGACGATAAAATTGCTGTTTTAAACTTGCAAAAACATAGAAAACGCTGTTTTCAACTATTCAAACTGATAAATTCATGTTTCTTTTGTGTAAAACGGCGATTTATGAGAAATGACGATAAAATTGCTGTTTTAAACTTGCAAAAACATAGAAAAACGCTGTTTTTAACTATTCAAACTGATAAATTCAGGTTTCTTTCGTTCAAAACGGTGGATTTTTGTGAAATCACGATAAAACTGCTGTTTTAAACTTGCAAAAACATAGAAAAAACGCTGTTTTGAACTATTCAAACTGACAATTTCATGTTTCTTTCGTGTGAAACGGCGATTTATGAGAAATGACGATAAAATTGCTGTTTTAAACTTGCAAAAACATAGAAAAACGCTGTTTTCAACTATTCAAACTGATAAATTCATGTTTCTTTCGTGCGAAACGGCGATTTATGAGAAATGACGATAAAATTGCTGTTTTAAACTTGCAAAAACATAGAAAAACGCTGTTTTGAACTATTCAAACTGACAAATTCATGTTTCTTTCGTGTGAAACGGCGATTTATGAGAAATGACGATAAAATTGCTGTTTTAAACTTGCAAAAACATAGAAAAACGCTGTTTTTAATTATTCAAACTGATAAATTCAGGTTTCTTTCGTTCGAAACGGTGGATTTTTGTAAAATCACGATAAAACTGCTGTTTTAAACTTGCAAAAACATAGAAAAACGCTGTTTTGAACTATTCAAACTGACAAATTCATGTTTCTTTCGTGTGAAACGGCGATTTATGAGAAATGACGATAAAATTGCTGTTTTAAACTTGCAAAAACATAGAAAAACGCTGTTTTCAACTATTCAAACTGATAAATTCATGTTTCTTTCGTGCGAAACGGCGATTTATGAGAAATGACGATAAAATTGCTGTTTTAAACTTGCAAAAACATAGAAAAACGCTGTTTTGAACTATTCAAACTGACAAATTCATGTTTCTTTCGTGTGAAACGGCGATTTATGAGAAATGACAATGAAATTGCTGTTTTAAACTTGCAAAAACATAGAAAAAACGCTGTTTTGAACTATTCAAACTGACAAATTCATGTTTCTTTCGTGTAAAACGGCGATTTATGAGAAATGACGATAAAATTGCTGTTTTAAACTTGCAAAAACATAGAAAAACGCTGTTTTTAACTATTCAAACTGATAAATTCAGGTTTCTTTCGTTCGAAACGGTGGATTTTTGTGAAATCACGATAAAACTGCTGTTTTAAACTTGCAAAAACATAGAAAAACGCTGTTTTTAACTATTCAAACTGATAAATTCAGGTTTCTTTCATTCGAAACGGTAGATTTTTGTGAAATCACGATAAAACTGCTGTTTTAAACTTGCAAAAACATAGAAAAACGCTGTTTTGAACTATTCAAACTGACAAATTCATGTTTCTTTCGTGTGAAACGGCGATTTATGAGAAATGACGATAAAATTGCTGTTTTAAACTTGCAAAAACATAGAAAAACGCTGTTTTCAACTATTCAAACTGATAAATTCATGTTTCTTTCATGCGAAACGGCGATTTATGAGAAATGACGATAAAATTGCTGTTTTAAACTTGCAAAAACATAGAAAAACGCTGTTTTGAACTATTCAAACTGACAAATTCATGTTTCTTTCGTGTGAAACGGCGATTTATGAGAAATGACAATGAAATTGCTGTTTTAAACTTGCAAAAACATAGAAAAAACGCTGTTTTGAACTATTCAAACTGACAAATTCATGTTTCTTTCGTGTGAAACGGCGATTTATGAGAAATGACGATAAAATTGCTGTTTTAAACTTGCAAAAACATAGAAAAACGCTGTTTTCAACTATTCAAACTGATAAATTCATGTTTCTTTCGTGCGAAACGGCGATTTATGAGAAATGACGATAAAATTGCTGTTTTAAACTTGCAAAAACATAGAAAAACGCTGTTTACAACTATTCAAACTGACAAATTCATGTTTCTTTCGTGTGAAACGGCGATTTATGAGAAATGACGATAAAATTGCTGTTTTAAACTTGCAAAAACATAGAAAAACGCTATTTTGAACTATTCAAACTGACAAATTCATGTTTCTTTCGTGTGAAACGGCGATTTATGAGAAATGACGATAAAATTGCTGTTTTAAACTTGCAAAAACATAGAAAAACGCTGTTTTGAACTATTCAAACTGACAAATTCATGTTTCTTCCGTGTGAAACGGCGATTTATGAGAAATGACGATAAAATTGCTGTTTTAAACTTGCAAGAACATAAAAGAACGCTGTTTTGAACTATTCAAACTGACAAATTCATGTTTCTTTCCTGTGAAACGGTGATTTATGAGAAATGACGATAAAATTGCTGTTTTAAACTTGCAAAAACATAGAAAAACGCTGTTTTCAACTATTCAAACTGATAAATTCATGTTTCTTTCGTGCGAAACGGCGATTTATGAGAAATGACGATAAAATTGCTGTTTTAAACTTGCAAAAACATAGAAAAACCCTGTTTTGAACTATTCAAACTGACAAATTCATGTTTCTTTCGTGCGAAACGGCGATTTATGAGAAATGACGATAAAATTGCTGTTTTAAACTTGCAAAAACATAGAAAACGCTGTTTTCAACTATTCAAACTGATAAATTCATGTTTCTTTTGTGTAAAACGGCGATTTATGAGAAATGACGATAAAAATGCTGTTTTAAACTTGCAAAAACATAGAAAAACGCTGTTTTTAACTATTCAAACTGATAAATTCAGGTTTCTTTCGTTCGAAACGGTGGATTTTTGTGAAATCACGAAATAACTGCTGTTTTAAACTTGCAAAAACATAGAAAAACGCTGTTTTGAACTATTCAAACTGACAAATTCATGTTTCTTTCGTGTGAAACGGCGATTTATGAGAAATGACGATAAAATTGCTGTTTTAAACTTGCAAAAACATAGAAAAACGCTGTTTTCAACTATTCAAACTGATAAATTCATGTTTCTTTCGTGCGAAACGGCGATTTATGGGAAATGACGATAAAATTGCTGTTTTAAACTTGCAAAAACATAGAAAAACGCTGTTTTTAACTATTCAAACTGATAAATTCAGGTTTCTTTCGTTCAAAACGGTGGATTTTTGTGAAATCACGATAAAACTGCTGTTTTAAACTTGCAAAAACATAGAAAAACGCTGTTTTGAACTATTCAAACTGACAATTTCATGTTTCTTTCGTGTGAAACGGCGATTTATGAGAAATGACGATAAAATTGCTGTTTTAAACTTGCAAAAACATAGAAAAACGCTGTTTTCAACTATTCAAACTGATAAATTCATGTTTCTTTCGTGCGAAACGGCGATTTATGAGAAATGACGATAAAATTGCTGTTTTAAACTTGCAAAAACATAGAAAAACGCTGTTTTGAACTATTCAAACTGACAAATTCATGTTTCTTTCGTGTGAAACGGCGATTTATGAGAAATGACGATAAAATTGCTGTTTTAAACTTGCAAAAACATAGAAAAACGCTATTTTTAATTATTCAAACTGATAAATTCAGGTTTCTTTCGTTCGAAACGGTGGATTTTTGTGAAATCACGATAAAACTGCTGTTTTAAACTTGCAAAAACATAGAAAAACGCTGTTTTGAACTATTCAAACTGACAAATTCATGTTTCTTTCGTGTGAAACGGCGATTTATGAGAAATGACGATAAAATTGCTGTTTTAAACTTGCAAAAACATAGAAAAACGCTGTTTTCAACTATTCAAACTGATAAATTCATGTTTCTTTCGTGCGAAACGGCGATTTATGAGAAATGACGATAAAATTGCTGTTTTAAACTTGCAAAAACATAGAAAAACGCTGTTTTGAACTATTCAAACTGACAAATTCATGTTTCTTTCGTGTGAAACGGCGATTTATGAGAAATGACAATGAAATTGCTGTTTTAAACTTGCAAAAACATAGAAAAAACGCTGTTTTGAACTATTCAAACTGACAAATTCATGTTTCTTTCGTGTGAAACGGCGATTTATGAGAAATGACGATAAAATTGCTGTTTTAAACTTGCAAAAACATAGAAAAACGCTGTTTTTAACTATTCAAACTGATAAATTCAGGTTTCTTTCGTTCGAAACGGTGGATTTTTGTGAAATCACGATAAAACTGCTGTTTTAAACTTGCAAAAACATAGAAAAACGCTGTTTTGAACTATTCAAACTGACAAATTCATGTTTCTTTCGTGTAAAACGGCGATTTATGAGAAATGACGATAAAATTGCTGTTTTAAACTTGCAAAAACATAGAAAAACGCTGTTTTCAACTATTCAAACTGATAAATTCATGTGTCTTTCGTGTGAAACGGCGATTTATGAGAAATGACGATAAAATTGCTGTTTTAAACTTGCAAAAACATAGAAAAACGCTGTTTTCAACTATTCAAACTGATAAATACATGTTTCTTTCGTGCGAAACGGCGATTTATGAGAAATGACGATAAAATTGCTGTTTTAAACTTGCAAAAACATAGAAAAACGCTGTTTTGAACTATTCAAACTGACAAATTCATGTTTCTTTCGTGTGAAACGGCGATTTATGAGAAATGACGATAAAATTGCTGTTTTAAACTTGCAAAAACATAGAAAAACGCTGTTTTTAATTATTCAAACTGATAAATTCAGGTTTCTTTCGTTCGAAACGGTGGATTTTTGTGAAATCACGATAAAACTGCTGTTTTAAACTTGCAAAAACATAGAAAAACGCTGTTTTGAACTATTCAAACTGACAAATTCATGTTTCTTTCGTGTGAAACGGCGATTTATGAGAAATGACGATAAAATTGCTGTTTTAAACTTGCAAAAACATAGAAAAACGCTGTTTTCAACTATTCAAACTGATAAATTCATGTTTCTTTCGTGCGAAACGGCGATTTATGAGAAATGACGATAAAATTGCTGTTTTAAACTTGCAAAAACATAGAAAAACGCTGTTTTGAACTATTCAAACTGACAAATTCATGTTTCTTTCGTGTGAAACGGCGATTTATGAGAAATGACAATGAAATTGCTGTTTTAAACTTGCAAAAACATAGAAAAAACGCTGTTTTGAACTATTCAAACTGACAAATTCATGTTTCTTTCGTGTGAAACGGCGAATTATGAGAAATGACGATAAAATTGCTGTTTTAAACTTGCAAATACATAGAAAAACGCTGTTTTTAACTATTCAAACTAATAAATTCAGGTTTCTTTCGTTCGAAACGGTGAATTTTTGTAAAATCACGATAAAACTGCTGTTTTAAACTTGCAAAAACATAGAAAAACGCTGTTTTGAACTATTCAAACTGACAAATTCTTGTTTCTTTCGTGTAAAACGGCGATTTATGAGAAATGACGATAAAATTGCTGTTTTAAACTTGCAAAAACATAGAAAAACGCTGTTTTCAACTATTCAAACTGATAAATTCATGTGTCTTTCGTGCGAAACGGCGATTTATGAGAAATGACGATAAAATTGCTGTTCTAAACTTGCAAAAACATAGAAAAACGCTGTTTTCAACTATTCAAACTGATAAATTCATGTTTCTTTCGTGCGAAACGGCGATTTATGAGAAATGACGATAAAATTGCTGTTTTAAACTTGCAAAAACATAGAAAAACGCTGTTTTGAACTATTCAAACTGACAAGTTCATGTTTCTTTTGTGTGAAACGGCGATTTATGAGAAATGACAATGAAATTGCTGTTTTAAACTTGCAAAAACATAGAAAAAACGCTGTTTTGAACTATTCAAACTGACAAATTCATGTTTCTTTCGTGTGAAACGGCGATTTATGAGAAATGACGATAAAATTGCTGTTTTAAACTTGCAAAAACATAAAAAAACGCTGTTTTCAACTATTCAAACTGATAAATTCATGTTTCTTTCGTGCGAAACGGCGATTTATGAGAAATGACGATAAAATTGCTGTTTTAAACTTGCAAAAACATAGAAAAACGCTGTTTACAACTATTCAAACTGACAAATTCATGTTTCTTTCGTGTGAAACGGCGATTTATGAGAAATGACGATAAAATTGCTGTTTTAAACTTGCAAAAACATAGAAAAACGCTATTTTGAACTATTCAAACTGACAAATTCATGTTTCTTTCGTGTGAAACGGCGATTTATGAGAAATGACGATAAAATTGCTGTTTTAAACTTGCAAAAACATAGAAAAACGCTGTTTTCAACTATTCAAACTGATAAATTCATGTTTCTTTCGTGCGAAACGGCGATTTATGAGAAATGACGATAAAATTGCTGTTTTAAACTTGCAAAAACATAGAAAAACGCTGTTTTGAACTATTCAAACTGACAAATTCATGTTTCTTTCGTGTGAAACGGCGATTTATGAGAAATGACAATGAAATTGCTGTTTTAAACTTGCAAAAACATAGAAAAAACGCTGTTTTGAACTATTCAAACTGACAAATTCATGTTTCTTTCGTGTGAAACGGCGATTTATGAGAAATGACGATAAAATTGCTGTTTTAAACTTGCAAAAACATAGAAAAACGCTGTTTTTAACTATTCAAACTGATAAATTCAGGTTTCTTTCGTTCGAAACGGTGGATTTTTGTGAAATCACGATAAAACTGCTGTTTTAAACTTGCAAAAACATAGAAAAACGCTGTTTTGAACTATTCAAACTGACAAATTCATGTTTCTTTCGTGTAAAACGGCGATTTATGAGAAATGACGATAAAATTGCTGTTTTAAACTTGCAAAAACATAGAAAAACGCTGTTTTCAACTATTCAAACTGATAAATTCATGTGTCTTTCGTGTGAAACGGCGATTTATGAGAAATGACGATAAAATTGCTGTTTTAAACTTGCAAAAACATAGAAAAACGCTGTTTTCAACTATTCAAACTGATAAATTCATGTTTCTTTCGTGCGAAACGGCGATTTATGAGAAATGACGATAAAATTGCTGTTTTAAACTTGCAAAAACATAGAAAAACGCTGTTTTGAACTATTCAAACTGACAAATTCATGTTTCTTTCGTGTGAAACGGCGATTTATGAGAAATGACGATAAAATTGCTGTTTTAAACTTGCAAAAACATAGAAAAACGCTGTTTTTAATTATTCAAACTGATAAATTCAGGTTTCTTTCGTGTGAAACGGCGATTTATGAGAAATGACGATAAAATTGCTGTTTTAAACTTGCAAAAACATAGAAAAACGCTGTTTTCAACTATTCAAACTGATAAATTCATGTTTCTTTCGTGCGAAACGGCGATTTATGAGAAATGACGATAAAATTGCTGTTTTAAACTTGCAAAAACATAGAAAAACGCTGTTTTGAACTATTCAAACTGACAAATTCATGTTTCTTTCGTGTGAAACGGCGATTTATGAGAAATGACAATGTAATTGCTGTTTTAAACTTGCAAAAACATAGAAAAAACGCTGTTTTGAACTATTCAAACTGACAAATTCATGTTTCTTTCGTGTGAAACGGCGATTTATGAGAAATGACGATAAAATTGCTGTTTTAAACTTGCAAAAACATAGAAAAACGCTGTTTTTAACTATTCAAACTGATAAATTCAGGTTTCTTTCGTTCGAAACGGTGGATTTTTGTGAAATCACGATAAAACTGCTGTTTTAAACTTGCAAAAACATAGAAAAACGCTGTTTTGAACTATTCAAACTGACAAATTCATGTTTCTTTCGTGTAAAACGGCGATTTATGAGAAATGACGATAAAATTGCTGTTTTAAACTTGCAAAAACATAGAAAAACGCTGTTTTCAACTATTCAAACTGATAAATTCATGTGTCTTTCGTGTGAAACGGCGATTTATGAGAAATGACGATAAAATTGCTGTTTTAAACTTGCAAAAACATAGAAAAACGCTGTTTTCAACTATTCAAACTGATAAATTCATGTTTCTTTCGTGCGAAACGGCGATTTATGAGAAATGACGATAAAATTGCTGTTTTAAACTTGCAAAAACATAGAAAAACGCTGTTTTGAACTATTCAAACTGACAAATTCATGTTTCTTTCGTGTGAAACGGCGATTTATGAGAAATGACGATAAAATTGCTGTTTTAAACTTGCAAAAACATAGAAAAACGCTGTTTTTAATTATTCAAACTGATAAATTTAGGTTTCTTTCGTTCGAAACGGTGGATTTTTGTGAAATCACGATAAAACTGCTGTTTTAAACTTGCAAAAACATAGAAAAACGCTGTTTTGAACTATTCAAACTGACAAATTCATGTTTCTTTCGTGTGAAACGGCGATTTATGAGAAATGACGATAAAATTGCTGTTTTAAACTTGCAAAAACATAGAAAAACGCTGTTTTCAACTATTCAAACTGATAAATTCATGTTTCTTTCGTGCGAAACGGCGATTTATGAGAAATGACGATAAAATTGCTGTTTTAAACTTGCAAAAACATAGAAAAACGCTGTTTTGAACTATTCAAACTGACAAATTCATGTTTCTTTCGTGTGAAACGGCGATTTATGAGAAATGACAATGAAATTGCTGTTTTAAACTTGCAAAAACATAGAAAAAAACGCTGTTTTGAACTATTCAAACTGACAAATTCATGTTTCTTTCGTGTGAAACGGCGATTTATGAGAAATAACGATAAAATTGCTGTTTTAAAACTTGCAAAAAACATAGAAAAACGCTGTTTTTAACTATTCAAACTGATAAATTCAGGTTTCTTTCGTTCGAAACGGTGGATTTTTGTGAAATCACGATAAAACTGCTGTTTTAAACTTGCAAAACATAGAAAAACGCTGTTTTGAACTATTCAAACTGACAAATTCATGTTTCTTTCGTGTAAAACGGGCGATTTATGAGAAATGACGATAAAATTGCTGTTTTAAACTTGCAAAAACATAGAAAAACGCTGTTTTCAACTATTCAAACTGATAAATTCATGTGTCTATCGTGCGAAACGGCGATTTATGAGAAATGACGATAAAATTGCTGTTCTAAACTTGCAAAAACATAGAAAAACGCTGTTTTCAACTATTCAAACTGATAAATTCATGTTTCTTTCGTGCGAAACGGCGATTAATGAGAAATGACGATAAAATTGCTGTTTTAAACTTGCAAAAACATAGAAAAACGCTGTTTTGAACTATTCAAACTGACAAGTTCATGTTTCTTTTGTGTGAAACGGCGATTTATGAGAAATGACAATGAAATTGCTGTTTTAAACTTGCAAAAACATAGAAAAAAACGCTGTTTTGAACTATTCAAACTGACAAATTCATGTTTCTTTCGTGTGAAAACGGCGATTTATGAGAAATGACGATAAAATTGCTGTTTTAAACTTGCAAAAACATAAAAAAACACTGTTTTCAACTATTCAAACTGATAAATTCATGTTTCTTTCGTGAGAAACGGCGATTTATGAGAAATGACGATAAAATTGCTGTTTTAAACTTGCAAAAACATAGAAAAACGCTGTTTACAACTATTCAAACTGACAAATTCATGTTTCTTTCGTGTGAAACGGCGATTTATGAGAAATGACGATAAAATTGCTGTTTTAAACTTGCAAAAAACATAGAAAAACGCTATTTTGAACTATTCAAACTGACAAATTCATGTTTCTTTCGTGTGAAACGGCGATTTATGAGAAGATGACGATAAAATTGCTGTTTTAAACTTGCAAAAACATAGAAAAACGCTGTTTTGAACTATTCAAACTGACAAATTCATGTTTCTTTCGCGTGAAACGGTGATTTATGAGAAATGACGATAAAATTGCTGTTTTAAACTTGCAAAAACATAGAAAAACGCTGTTTTCAACTATTCAAACTGATAAATTCATGTTTCTTTCGTGCGAAACGGACGATTTATGAGAAATGACGATAAAATTGCTGTTTTAATCTTGCAAAAACATAGAAAACGCTGTTTTCAACTATTCAAACTGATAAATTCATGTTTCTTTTGTGTGAAACGGCGATTTATGAGAAATGACGATAAAATTGCTGTTTTAAACTTGCAAAAACATAGAAAAAACGCTGTTTTGAACTATTCAAACTGACAAATTCATGTTTCTTTCGTGTGAAACGGCGATTTATGAGAAATGACGATAAAATTGCTGTTTAAACTTGCAAAAACATAGAAAAACGCTGTTTTTAAACTATTCAAACTGATAAATTTAGGTTTCTTTCGTTCGAAACGGTGGATTTTTGTGAAATCACGATAAAACTGCTGTTTTAAACTTGCAAAAACATAGAAAAACGCTGTTTTGAACTATTCAAACTGACAAATTCATGTTTCTTTCGTGTGAAACGGCGATGTATGAGAAATGACGATAAAATTGCTGTTTTAAAACTTGCAAAAACATAGAAAAACGCTGTTTTCAACTATTCAAACTGATAAATTCATGTTTCTTTCGTGCGAAACGGCGATTTATGAGAAATGACGATAAAATTGCTGTTTTAAACTTGCAAAAACATAGAATAAACGCTGTTTTGAACTATTCAAACTGACAAATTTCATGTTTCTTTCGTGTGAAACGGCGATTTATGAGAAATGACAATGAAATTGCTGTTTTAAAACTTGCAAAAACATAGAAAAAAACGCTGTTTTGAACTATTCAAACTGACAAATTCATGTTTCTTTCGTGTGAAACGGCGATTTATGAGAAATGACGATAAAATTGCTGTTTTAAACTTGCAAAAACATAGAAAAAACGCTGTTTTCAACTATTCAAACTGATAAATTCATATTTCTTTCGTGCGAAACGGCGATTTATGAGAAATGACGATAAAATTGCTGTTTTAAACTTGCAAAAACATAGAAAAACGCTGTTTTGAACTATTCCAACTGACAAATTCATGTTTCTTTCGAGTAAAACGGCGATTTATGAGAAATGACAATAAAATTGCTGTTTTAAACTTGCAAAAACATAGAAAAAACGTGGTTTGAACTATTCAAACTGACAAATTCATGTTTCTTTCGTGTGAAACGGCGATTTATGAGAAATGACGATAAAATTGCTGTTTTAAACTTGCAAAAACATAGAAAAAAACGCTTTTTTCAACTATTCAAACTGATAAATTTATGTTTCTCTCGTGTGAAACGGCGATTTATGAGAAATGACGATAAAAATTGCTGTTTTAAACTTGCAAAAACATAGAAAAACGCTGTTTTGAACTATTCTAACTGACAAATTCATGTTTCTTTCGTTCGAAACGGCGACTTATGAGAAATGACGATAAAATTGCTGTTTTAAACTTGCAAAACATAGAAAAACGATGTTTTTATCTATTCAAACTGATAAATTCAGGTTTCTTTCGTTCGAAACGGTGGATTTTTGTGAAATCACGATAAAATTGCTGTTTTAAACTTGCAAAAACATAGAAAAACGCTGTTTTGAACTATTCAAACTGACAAATTCATGTTTCTCTTCCGTGTGAAACGGCGATTTATGAGAAATAACGATAAAATTGCTGTTTTAAACTTGCAAAAACATAGAAAAACGCTGTTTTGAACTATTCCAAACTGACAAATTCATGTTTTCTTTCGTGTGAAACGGTGATTTATGAGAAATGACGATAAAATTTGCTGTTTTAAACTTGCAAAAACATAGAAAAACGCTGTTTTCAACTATTCAAACTGATAAATTCATGTTTCTTTTCGTGCGAATTCGGCGATTTATGAGAAATGACGATAAAATTGCTGTTTTAAACTTGCAAAAACATAGAAAAACCCTGTTTGAACTATTCAAACTGACAAATTCATGTTTCTTTCGTGCGAAACGGCGATTTATGAGAAATGACGATTAAATTGCTGTTTTAAACTTGCAAAAACATAGAAAACGCTGTTTTCAACTATTCAAACTGATAAATTCATGTTTCTTTTGTGTGAAACGGCGATTTATGAGAAATGACGATAAAATTGCTGTTTTAAACTTGCAAAAACATAGAAAAACGCTGTTTTTAACTATTCAAACTGATAAATTCAGGTTTCTTTCGTTCGAAACGGTGGATTTTTGTGAAATCACGATAAAACTGCTGTTTTAAACTTGCAAAAACATAGAAAAACGCTGTTTTGAACTATTCAAACTGACAAATTCATGTTTCTTTCGTGTGAAACCGGCGATTTATGAGAAATGACGATAAAATTGCTGTTTTAAACTTGCAAAAACATAGAAAAACGCTGTTTTCAACTTTTCAAACTGATAAATTAAT